>NQII01001466.1:0-159685 GCA_002778355.1 Clitarchus hookeri
TGAAGATTACTATTCGTTCTTATTACATTGACCTTTATACCCAATAAAAATGTAAATCATGAAGTATAAATCTGGGTTAGTGGTCAGGGCTATAAAAGCCTTCATTTTAAACAAAAATGTGTGATATAAGGTTACCCTTAATACAATAAAGGACTACTGGTTTTGAATGACCATTCTGCAAATTAAATATATTACCAACACAGATAAAAATACAGTAGTTGGTTTAATCTTTAGTCATCAAAATAAATACAGTGTACCCAATATTAAGTATTTGTATGAATTTATTAAAATCTATTCTAAATTTACATGTTCAGTACAGGCCATAGGCTGTTCGTGGTCAAGTGAGTGAAGAGATTTGGACAGCTCTTAACAGCAAGGTATTGAGAGCCAATGAGGGTGATTGAGGTGAGTATGGAGCGGTGCCAGAATGAAGAGGCGGGGGAAACTGGAAATACCTGAGATTAACCCGCCTACCAGGGCCATCATCCGGCACGATTCCCACATGCAAAAATCCAGTGACACGGCCGAGGATTGAACTCGGTTCGCCTTGGTGGGAGGCGAGCAGGCTGATCGCTCACACCGCAGCCCCGTTCATGGTAAAGCGAGCACTTTTGAGGCCCTAGTTACTTCTTCCTTTCAGCCATTTTTTGTCTATGACTTAACCACCTTATCAAATAAATATTGCCATGTAAATAATAAACACAGCATGTATATTCCACAGCACTCTGCAGTTAACGTCTAAGGTTAAAATAAAATATATTTATTGACTATTATTCCAAATAGGAGGGCTTTCAAAAGTGCTCACTTTACAGTGAATAGCCTATATCCCAAATGTATGTTATTCCCCCATAAAATTGAAGTAGGCAACCGTAGTCTGATGTATGATTTTAAAAAATTAGCAATAAATATTTACAAAACTATAGTTCCACATTCTTACTATTCAACTGTTCCAAAGTATAAAAAAATTCTTTCATAAAAAATATTAAATTTTACTATATTTTCTAATGTGCTATTAAAGTGCCATATCTTGTAGTACAAGAGCCACAAAAATATTCAATTCCGAAATTTCAAATATGGTGAGGTAATGTTTTTAAAGACTTGGGTTATGGTAGACAAAAATATTTCAAATAATTTTTTATTAATGATATATCGATAATTGTAAAGAATAGCAGCTTTTCCGAAGAAAAACTCCTGAAAACTGGTATATTTTGACTACTAATTACAAAGAACATGAATTTACTAGGGGCATTAACATATTAATTACAAGCCACAAAAACTATAGTGGAGAGGGCTATGAAGACCAGGGAAATTGTGGGGTAAAATCACTAAAAGTAAACCCACAAAAAATATAATAACTCAATTTAACATTTGTCCACCCAATTTCTTAATATGTGCCCATCTAACTTAACCTAACCCCACGATGAGTTAATCACTATTTTACATTTTTAACCTAACCTATAACTGTAGGGTTCTAGTCTAACCTGCAATTTTATTCTAATCTAGGATTTTAGGGTTTTAAAGTAACAGTAAAACATACCAGAAGTATATGAATTTACTCACCTAGGCAGGGCAAAATAACGTTAATTCAACAAACTGGCAAACGTCCAGGTAACACCCGCCACATAGACGACTGTCACGCACAGAAGCACTCTTACTTGCACCCTCCATTCTTAAATCACAAGCGTTCGCATGGTCGGATTCGGAAGTCACAACTCACGGGCGCAACAACACTCGCCACAAACTGCAACTAACAAGACTAAACCTAATGGCGTCTGACGTAAACAAAGCGGCCTAACTTCTCGTATATTGTTTTATTTTAGACGTTCTGCTTATTTTATAATTACACCGTCCTAAATACGAAACAGGTAAGGTGTGCAAGCAGCCATTTATAACTTTTGAGGGTCTACTATGTCTCCTTCAAAAAAGCCACTATTCTTTATAATTACCTTACATTTTATCACGTGCATGTCTTCAAGAGTTTTTGGTAACAATAAATACATTAATTTCATGAACAAAGGGTTTTCTCTAGTTAATATTCGTTACTGGAAAGTGACTAAACTGTTAGGTACATTTTCAATTTATAATAGGTCTAATTAGTTTTCCCACTTGAAGATTGGCACCCTGTGATTCACCCAAGAATCCTAGACTAATACTGAACCCCTGTGAACCATACAAAAATCTTCTATTAGGTTCTGGAGCAAGTACGTTTCTTCAGGCCATATTTGAGTAGGCACATTCAATTTACTAAAAGGTCACACAACCCAATTGAATATACTAAAATGTTGGTTCACTTACTTTGAAATAAAGAACTTTTTTCTGGGGTAATATTAACTATTTCAAATCAAGCAAAAATTTAGAATATTTTAAAGGAGGCAGCCCACACATAATGAATGTGGGAAAAATACTTTTGTTTACTGTTAAGAGGGCATGGTACATAAACACTAAAAGTTTTGATTCAAATGTACAGGATTTTGGAAGCAAATATAGAAAAACTAAGAATGGATAACCCCAGATATTATCTTTCAATAACTTTGTAAGCAAATATTTTTCCAGCGTGATTCATTACTGTTAAGCTATTTCTTACGCCATAAATTGACATTTTTTAGTAAAGGAATGCATCATTCTGTAAAACTATTAGCACGCAAAGTAGGTAGAGACTGTTATTTAGCATTGCCCTTTCTTGATTTTCTATATTGGCTTCCATAAACCTGCAGACTTTAATTAACGTGGTCTGCATAAGTTTGTGCGCCACCGCCTCTTAAGCAATGTTTTTCCTTGCCAGTTGTCGGGTTCTACTCCACAAGTCATACACGGCCTTTCAATAAGTTGCAAAATAAAATACATTATTTAATATTATATTAAACTGTAAACAAAAAACTGACTCATGAAAAGCATGAAAGGGTAATTTAGATTAATTTTTACTGTAGAAAATAAAGGTTATTTATTTTGTTCTCAAATTGTGCACTTCTCTTTATCTACATCCGTAATATGTCTATTAATCTTTAAGGATAAGCCCCCTTTAAATTTTCACCTGTATCAAATATTGCAATTCAACCAGTAAAGTCCAAAAATTACATAATCTAAGGACTTCCTTTGTGATGGGGGCTACGAAATTCAGGCAGTGTGTCAATCGGCTCTCATTCTTGTAACCATGTCATAATGTCAGAGAACACACACCGGGTGTCTCAATTTGTCAAGAATGTGAAAGAGCAACAACACAGAGCACAAAATGGCGCTCTTGCTAGCGCATATTTCTGATAGTCTTGGTTTTTCTAGGCTATGTACCTATTTTTGTTACTTCTGCAGTGTGCATGGTTACATACAATTGCTGTAACACTACGGAAATTAGAAAACAAAAATAATAGTGTCTTATTACCCAACAGTTATTCCAGTAAAGAAACTTTTGGAACATATATAAATTACTTCCAGTAGCTATGGTCATGATTTTAGCTTAACATGATTTTGCACCTTTTTGCTATCAGTTGTCTGCACGACACAGAGAAACGAGAGAGTGGTTGTCTCAGACAGTGTCTCAATTGAGCAAGAGAGGGCTCTCTCATGCTGTCACCCTTGCAACTACACCATTAGGACATCAGAAAGAGCGTTCTCTCATTGTCTCAAATCGACCAAGTGAGCGAAGTGAGCACGAAGGGGTAAGAGCATAGAGAGCACGAATTTGTATACTTGCTGGCACACTCTGACCAGATGCCATAATTATCAAGGAAAAACATTGAAAAAGAGTATAGTAGCTTTCTGGGCCAACGCCACATCACATTTTATATAAGTTCAACTATTTTAGTCCATGAAATGACTTGCGTTGCCATTATGTATTAAAATTTAAATAAGGATTTCTGATGAAGTCTCATATTTTTTTTGTTACTTTGCTGCAACACTACGGTAATACATCAAACAAAAATAATAGTATTTTAAGTGCCAGTTGTTCCAATAGTGCGATGATTTGCGATTTTTTTACACGTATAAATTACTTCTGTGATTTCAGCGAACATAACGTGGCTTTTGGCATCAGCTGTCTGTGTGACGTCTGAGGCAATGATGAGAGAATGGTTGTCATTTTCACAGAGCGAGAGCGCCAGCAGTACCTTCGCCAGGTTGTGCGAAAGAGTGCTCTTTTCAAGTGTGTTCTTTAAATTGAGAAACAACATCAGCAGTCGACGCAATTACTTTACTCTACTATGTATAATATTTTTTTATTAAAGTGCAATGTTACCTGTCATGAGTGAATACTTTCTGATATCCCCCGAAGCACTTATTGCTCGATACTTCTTTGATTCCTTGAACAGCCATCTGCAAATTTGTAGACAACGAAGCACAATACAACATTAATAGCCAATGCAAGTACTAATTTTAAGAAACCTATATACAACTATTATGGAATAATTTTTCATCAACAGCAACACATTACTGTATAACAACTTATCTGCAAAATATATTTGTCAACAAAGTAAACGCCTTTCACAAACCGGTGCCGGTATACGCTAACTTTACAATTTAAACCTTAAACGGGAAAAAAAGCTTGTCTTACTCTCAATACGGAGTACTCAATTACGCTCAGAAGTCCTCGCCAGTGTTTCAGCAGCCTCAAGCGAAGAAGACACAATTATCCACACGGCGGAATAACCTCAACTGCACCGAAGGGAATGAATCGCGAAACATTTTAAACTTTCAAGGACACGACGGACGGTAACGATATTATATAACAAGTATTAGAACAGTGTGTTTTTAAGTTATCGATTATATCGATAGTTATTCGCTTCTACATTTTATCGACTACTCTACTCAGATCAATGAGTAATTTCACTATCACAATCCAAATGTGTCTTGTTTGTTTTATTGCATCCGTAAGATCTTTTTTTCAATGCATAGCAGTACAAAGTTATTGGACAAGTCAAATTAGAGTATACAAAGTTTATACACTGGACATAGTAAAAAAAAAACACACACACACAATAAATATATTATAAAAATCACTGAATAATCATAAATCATATCAATTACATTTTTTTATTGTACTAATTAGAGGTATTTACCACGAATGAAACCAAGGGGCCTTATTTGGTGTATATATAAGTATAAATATATATGTCAGATGGCACGTACACGCATCAGATGCCTAATTTACTACTTTATAAAAAGTAATGGCACTTTTTTTTTATTTAAAAAATAGTTTATAGTTCTGATTGCAATTATTAAGTTCTCGTATTACCTTCAAGATCACGCTTGGCTTCATGTTTGAGTACTACAAGGTCATAATCTACAAATATGTAACTTTTCGTAGATTTCAGAAGAAATACCACGCAAAGTTGTTCCCCCGTTACAAACTGTTTTTTAGCCCAATAGATAGCAGCACACGGCACTCACCACGGCAACGGCAAAACATAACTGCAAATGTTGCTACGGTTCCAAAGTAGGACGTAGTTCGTTTAGAGGGTACAGAGTAGCGCTGTACTGCCGCCGTTTATGTATTTATTGGGGGGAAAAAAATTACTAATAAAAGTGTAATTTAATTTGAAGTGCCATTTTTACGAGAAAAATTTTATCGAACTTTCTTTTTATATATTTCAAGTATTTCTAACGATGCATGTTAAAAGTAAAAACCTAATTTCCGTGTTGCCGTCGTTTTTGCCCTGTTCCACTTGTAATGTTTATAGGAACCTGCATTAATTTCTGTAACGATCGTGTTCAGTGTATTTTACTGTATTTTGTTTTTCACTGTTGAGCAGTACAGTAATGTTTCAGACTTCGTCTATACTATGTTATAATTTGCAAAGTGCGTTTCATTATAACTCAGTTGCAGTCTATATACGACTGCAGCGAATTTTGGGTTGGTGATTTGGTTGGCTTACTTATGCATAATTTGCGTTATCTGTGCAGTTTATCTTTGGAAGTTTTAAACATTCTAATTAAATAAACGGAATCTATTCTTGCAATATATAAATGACGATAACTGACATAATACAGCGGCCAACAGAAAATTTTATGTTTGTGCTTATAGTGTTCAAGTCTATAATGTGCTAAGATTATTTTCGCTTATTCTTGGCCCGCGAGCTCCCTAGTCCTATCTTGAGGGATTGGACACCCCTCAATACAGGACTAGGGAGCTTGTGCGACAAACGTCGTGGGCCGCCCGTATACGAGCAGGACGGAAAACATTCGCTGCTTAGCCCGATACACAAAGTTTTAAAATTTCACACTATAACAAGAACGTGGTTCTTACGCACACAAGTAATGAACCATACTGCAACATAGTTAACAATAAAGCACATCAACTTACAAAAAAAAGTCACAAAATATGAAGTAAATTTTGTACACAAACTCGTGTAATGGGATTCAACAAAACGTATTTATTCAGCATTTTGTCTTACTTTTTTAGTTTATAACGAGTATAAGTGCGCGTTAACTTTATGCTGAGATAGTGAATTTAGTGAATATCCAGAAAGTATGTAATGAATGATAAGGCATGCAGTAAAATAAATGTGATTTCCAACTAAACTACAATACCAAGTTATCTATAAACTAAAATCTGTAAATATTAATAATCATGAGAAATGGTATTAGATATAATACAATATAAAGTTGATATTGTCTGTTCACGGTAAAGTGATAACTTTTGAAAGCCCTCTCATTTGGAATAATAGTCAATAAATAAATTTTATTTTAGCCATAGATGATATCTTCGGAGTAAGGTGGAATATACAAGCTGTTTTTTATTACTTACATTGCAATATTTATTTTAAAAGGTGGTTAAAGGATTTAAAAAAAAGTGATGTCAGCTCACTGGTGCATACTGGGAAAATCTGCTGATTTTACACAAACTAGCTAATTCCCCATAAGTTTCGTCTATCGGAATGCACAAAGTATAATTGTAATTAGAAATGAAAGAGTATTAAGCTTTCACACAAACAACAGCTGTGTAAATAACGTCTTTTAAAAGCCCATCATTGGTCGCGTATGAGCATTTCTCTCGCACTAAAAAATAATATGACGCTATTTTTACAGAAGGGGTGGAGCTCACAAATTTCATAAGATAACGGGTAAGCTTGTTGCCAGGAATGAAGCATCATTGACCTTAAGACAGGGTGTTGTTTACTGATGTGCACAGTATGTGAGCATTACTGATAGTGATACAGTTACAGATGAAGTAGGCAAATAAATATATACATATTGCTCATGCAAACATTGCACTTTACACCGTAACATAACACAATACTTTCAATTGTCGTGGACAGGTTTGACCAAATGTGTTAGGCCCCGAAGAATTAAACATTCTTCAGCTTTAATAACAAAACTTTTTACCTACAGGCACTTCATAATGTGAAAAGAGAATAAATAAGTATTTTTATGAAAAAAATGTAAAGGTGGGTGTAGGAACATGTCTATTTTTTTCTCGTGTTGTACTTGTGTAAATGTCAGTCCATATTGAAATTTTCACAATTTTCATTCATATAGGACAAGTCTCCGAGAATCTACTGGCATGTAAATGTTAGTATTTTCAGATCCTTAAACATATGTCTACATGAGTCACGCCTCTGTTTATTACATAACATTTTGAGTGCCCTATTTTATAATAGAAAATTATTGTTGCAGTAGCTTGAGTTCCCCCAAAATATCACACAATGTGACATTGAGGAACGAAAATATGCAGAGTAGACCAGTTTTAGAGTTTCAGATGAAGTTATTTGTGAAAGAGTTCTCAGCACGAAAATTGCTGTACTCAGTTTTAAACTTACATTATCAGTATGCTTTTTCAAATTTATATTATTATCAATAGTGAAATCAAAAAATTTTGTAAATTAAATTTTTTTTATGTTGTTACCACTGAGTTTTTACTTCAAGGATTTTAATCTTCTAGGAAAAATCTATACAACTTTTTTTTTTCTTTTCAAGGTTTAATGTTAATTTATTTTCTTGAAACCAGCTATTTATTTTTAAGAAGGCGGAATTGGTCTTATCTGTTAATTCACTATGAGACACTTTATTACAGTATTTAGTTCATAATTAATATGAATAACTACAGGGAGAAAATAGGCGTGTTGGTAATGCTTGGTTATAAATAGTTCGCATGCAAAATATTTTTAGACTGAGTGCGTACGAATACAGTGCGTTGTCCCTTTAGTGTGATTTTCTAGATCATGTTAAGTTTTGCTTGCTTGAGGCAGAGGAATAGTCTGAAAGTAGAAACTTAGCAGGGCTTTAGAACAGTTGGAAGTAACCGTGAATGGACTATATATACTTCCATAATTAGCACTGGTGTATTCACTGATAGACTCATACAGGCAACGGTTATGCCTTCGTTCAAAGAACGCACAGAACCAATACACATCATTACAGATCCATTTCACTACTGACTGCTCTTTCAAAAGTAACAGATAAACTAATTTACAATAGACTCTATATTATTTTGAAAAACACAGAATTTTCTCAACTTCTCGATTTGTCTTCAAAAATACTTCCACGGGTGAGGCAAAATACACTGAAGAGCCAAAAAAAACTGGCACACCTGCCTAATCTCGTGCAGGGCCCCCGCGAGCACGCAGAAGTGCCGCAAGACGACGTGGCATGGACTCGACTAATGTCTGAAGGTATGCAGGAGGCATTGAAATCTGCACCAATTTTAGAAAGGGTTGCACGTCTGTCATTTTTAATGATTCTCGTCAGTCGTCGTTTGTCCCGTTAGTTCACGATCTTTTTCCGGCCGCAGCGATGTCGAAGATTTGATGTTTTACCGGATTCCCGATATTCACGGTACACTCGTGAAATGGTCGTACCCGAAAATATCAATTTAATCGCTACCTCGGAGATGCTATGTCCCATCTCTCGTGCGCCGACTATAACACCATGTTCAAACTCACTTAAATCTTGATAACCTGCCATTGTAGCAGCAGTAACCGATCTAGCAACTTTGCCAGACGCTTGTTGTCTTATATAGGCGCTGCCGACCGCATCGCGTTACTCTGATTGGTTCCATACCTCTGTTATTGGCATACGCACGTCTATACCAGTTTTTTTTTCTCTTCAGTGTACAAATTAACTACCAGTAGCTTTAATGCTCTCGACAAAAAAAAAACACCATCGATTGGAATTTTTTGAGACCTAATTAAAGCTTTTGACTGCGTAAATCATGATATGGCATTATATATGGCATTAGAAGCGAGATGAACAATCTCGTACGTTCATATCTACCTGACAGACAGCACCAAGTTTGTATTAAAGATAACGCAGTCCATGCATATTCCAAACTATAAAACAATGAAACATGGTGTATCCCAAGGCTCAATCCTTGTACCCTTGCTGTTCCTTATTTATATAAACGATTTACCTTGCTTCCTTAGTCAAAGCACCACTCCTAGTTTGTTTGCAGACGACGCCAGTATCTTAGTCTCTGGAAAGTCAATGGAGGAACTTGGACAATTAGTCAATACCACATCCGGTGAATTATATGCCTTGTTCAAAGACAACAGGTTAAATCTTAAACTAGAAAAAACGCATTTCATTTAGTTTCTTATGAAAAATAGCAGACAAATAGAGTTAAGTGTTCGTTATGGTGCTGAAGATGTCAGTGAATTAAATAATACCAAATTCCTTTGTATACATGTAGATGAGAACTGAAAAATGGGAAATCTCATATTGCACAAATTTTGCCGAAATTCCGTTCTGCTTTTTTCGCCCTGTGCAATATTGTGGAAATTTTAAGCAGAGAGACAGCTATAATGGTATACTTTGCATATTTTCACTCCACCATGACATATGGTGTAATTTTTTGTGGGGTGGGGGAGAATTCATCCGAAAACCAGAAAAGTATTTCGTAAGCAGAAAAAGCTATAAGGAAAATATTTGGCAAAAAAGTTCGATTTTTGTAAGTTTCTGTTCAAAAGTTCTGCCACTAGCATACGAATATATTCATTCCTTACGTATGTTTACATCTAAAAACCACACATTATTTCAGAAAAAAACGAATCTTTTCATAAACCCAATACAAGAAATAAAGAATTCCCACACTTGCCTATTGTTGATTTAAACATCTCACAAAAAAAATGCCTTCCTACTCTTTAAGCCAGCTTTTCAACAATTTACCCCAATATTTACAAATATTATTTTCAAACACTGTACTTTTTAAAAAGGAACTCAAAGATTTTTTGATATCCAAAGTTTATCATTCGGACGACAAATATTGACATCACAAATTCCAGTAAAGCACACCAATTAGCAAAATACGTGCAATTTTATTTAATTCATATTACTAATATTTACTTCGGAGATGTTAAGAACACAATTATACGTAAGACAAGTGAAAAGCGTTCCTGTGTTTTCTGTTTTCTTTCTTTTTACAGGTGGTGGGGATTGCGGAGACGAAGTGAAAGCAGCGCAGAAGAACCAGCGTGGAAGAACGTAATCTATGTTTTCATCATGTACCTATCGTATAGCATGTATATGTCAGTCCTATGTTTTTGTAAAAAAAAATGTAGTATCAAGATGCAACGACGAACATGAAGTAAACTAAAACTTACAAGAATAGTTAACGTGATCACTAAAGGGGCCCGCCATTGCTGTCGACGGCCCTGCCTTNGCGTGGAATCTATGTTTTCATCATGTACCTATCGTATAGCATGTATATGTCAGTCCTATGTTTTTGTAAAAAAAATGTAGTATCAAGATGCAACAACGAACAGGAAGTAAACTAAAACTTACAAGAATAGTTAACGTGATCACTAAAGGGGCCCGCCATTGCTGTCGACGGCCCTGCCTTGTTGGACGCAAAACGTAAGACAAGGGGGTTTATACATGAAAAAATTTATTCATAAATACGGATGAATACTGATTAAATAGTCTTTGATCTTTACTTTTAATATATTTGTTGAACCCCCGTTACAGCTTATTATCTACGCACAGCAAACAAGTTCTTGGGTAGCCTTGACGCCTGCGGCGTCCCTATATTTTATTCGTCCGTACNCTGAAAGTGTGTCAATCAAAATATAATAAAATAAGCACGAAATTTATTTATTTTGTTTTCGCTCCGGAGATTCCCTACAGCAGCCGGGATATGGATCACCTCAGTACATTCTGGGTTTACACATAGTGATTAAAAAATATGTATACACAAATTTATATATAGGTTTTTAAAAAAATTGTAAATTTTCATATTGTACTTTACACACGAAAATCAAAATAAAATATGAATTTAATTAACAGCACATAAATGCAAACGTTGAAGACGTAACACAGATATTGTAAGATTGCAATTTTTAGGAGTTATAGTCATAGCTATTTTCATTATATATTATTACAGAGTACTTGCTTATGTACTAAATAAAACTATTCTGGTTGTCTTTTGTCACGCTATTGTTGNATTATATATTATTACAGAGTACTTGCTTATGTACTAAATAAAACTATTCTGGTTGTCTTTTGTCACGCTATTGTTGATTGGCGGAGAGATGTGTCATAGTCAGACGACAGCCAATCGGATGACAGGAAACAACATAAGTAAGGCAGAAGTAAAATATAAATTGTGTTTCATCTTTCACCAAAAGTGCAATTTAGTACGGCTTAATCAGTCAGTAGCCACAATTTTAATTCAGCCCAACGTGATAAAAAAAAATTCACATTAGGGAAGGAAAACACTTTTTATTTTATTTGAAACAATAAAATTGGTTACAATAGGATACATCTATAAATACACTTTTAGAGTTAGTAAAGCGACAACCCCCTGTTAGCATGGTTAAGTTAAATTGTATGAAAACTTATCCACCAGCTTTTTAGGTTAGTTTATTAGGATACATTGTTGAACTACAATGGGTGAAAGGTGCACCGACCGCAATGCTGTCGATAACAAGAGCACATGTACTAACACTGCCAAAGTGGCCGACAGACACACTTGTGACAGAATTTCTTTGTTGTAACCTACCAACCAGTGCAATTATTATTTTTAGTGTGAAATTCTCCTCTGCTTACATTATAAAATATATTCAGTTCCAATATCTCAGAACCACGCAGCAGAAACTTGACAAACAAACGTCCGTAAAAAAAAAAAAACATTGTTTTCTAGCAGCAGTTTATTCAGCTGAACCTGGAATGCTGCTTACAATTGTAACCGTCAGTGCTGCGGCAGAACTTTGGCCACACACATTTTGTATTATTAGTGAAAATGAAATTTGATTCACAAATAACTCAATTCAAATTATGCAGTTTAGCTGCATTTATGAAAATGGGAAGAAAAATTTCTAAAATGACACTTCTCAGCCCTAAACATAATGCTGTCGCCTTGGTATTTTCTGTCGTCTGAAAAAACCAAAAATAAGTTGAGAGATGTATTTTNGCCCTAAACATAATGCTGTCGCCTTGGTATTTTCTGTCGTCTGAAAAAACCAAAAATAAGTTGAGAGATGTATTTATCATTTTATGTGAGACGAGATGTAAATGAAATTGAATGCGAGATTTGCTGAATGTATTCAGACAGAGTACATCACATGAAAAAAATTTTAGACATGTTCTTTTCCAGTTTTTGTGTTAGTCCTTGGCCATTAATCTATCAGTTGCTAATGATAAAAAAATATATAAAAGGACAGGAATTCAAGTATTTACAGCGTAGTATTTGTCGACAGGTGCGCACACCGAAAGAAGGACGACATATTTTCCACTAGGTTCTTAATGATAGAGAGAGATTTGGGAGTCGCTTTACAGTTGAGCCATTTCAGTGTTGATGGGGGTGAAGTGAGGTTGACATGGAGCAGCAATGAAATGTAACGGTTGGGGGGAACCGCGGAACCCCGAGGAAACCAACCAGCCAGTGGCAACATCCGTCATGTTTCCCACATGCGAACATCCAGGGCGACCTCGCCAGGAATAAAATGGTTTTCATAGAAAAACAACCATACAAGATTTAACAGATGTTAATGAACGTCAAATAAAATGTACGCAGTTAAAAATACACTGTTACGAATTACATGTGTGTACACATACATATACTTACAGAGCAATATAGTATTTTCCTGGAGATATACAAACAAGGACTGCGACATTATTAATAAGATGGTAAATAATACAGTGCTCAGATTGAAACTGTTTAAACATCTGATGCACCTGTCTGTAAAATATGGGTAAAGGACATGCAAATGTATACCTACCAGAAGAGCCCAATGGGCTGGTATGGTAACTGTGCCAAAGTGAATAACACCCGTACATATATGTTTCTAGAACCATTAAAGGATTTTTAAATTGTAAATTGTCAAATTCAGCTGTTGTGTACACTACACTCGTTAGTACAACAGGAACAAACCCCTCGCTTGAACCTGTACATTGAAAAGAGTGGCACGGTGGGCCAAGAGGGCAGTTCCCTTTGGGCTCAACATGGAACATTTTTTTTTGCACCAAGTTTACCAATATGCATAAAAATTATTTAAGTTTTCGTTTGTATTTCAATAGAAAATTAACAAGAGGACTGCATCTTTGGAGTGTGCACTTATCCAATGCCCACAGTTAAAAATAAACTTAATTTGTTACTTACCTTGTGTACAATATATGAAGTATCCTTAGATAACTTGATCTTTAAACCCCTTACACTAATACCCATATGCAATGAAGTTAAATTGAGATGGTTCACAGCATCAGAATCACATAAATTTAAAAACTTCTGGTATTGTGAGCTTTGCACTTATGGTACAACATCTAATTACCATTTTTTAGGCTACATGCCTCAGTAATATGCACACACTCACTTTTTTTCGGCATTGATATATAACGGCTAACTCTGGCATTGCAGATGTGTAAGTAAAATATTTTCTGTAGAAGTGAAGATTTTCTTTCAAAAATTAATTACTCACGAACACAACACTATGGACATAAACACAATACTGACTTAAGTATCCTAACCTAGGATTCAAGAGATTTCAGATAAGATTCTTGCTGACATGGCCTTTATGGCAAAATAACAACATTCCTGCATACATTTAGATGTCGAAAAACAGGTCCTTTGATTGCTTTTTTATTTCAGCAGTGCCAGAGGAATAGTAACTGAAGGGAAATGAAAATTTTGAAAAGGTGTTGTTGCCCAGATGCATAGTTGATTTTAAGTCGAGTTGGCGTATAACCTGTAACACGATAGTAACTAACTTTGTTGAAGTATGTCTGAAAACTGGGGTTAAAATTGTTTTTCAGTCTGCCATATCTTAAAATATACTAATCAGACACCTTCAAACTATCATATGACCCTGAAGACTATCCACTGATAAAATTACAGGGCCACTGCTGAGGTCCCATAGTTACACGTAGCACGACATAAACACTGCGTGCTAGTTTAGTGTCGTGTGTGTGGCAGCAATGGGGCAACGCCACCCTTACCATTCCCATACTACTGTGCCTCGCAGAAATTAACTCCAGGTAGGTGGTCTATTATGTTATAATTGTACATATCACTTAATTTTTTAAGCCTATTTAATTTATTAAATATTACAATGTTTCAGGCATAGTCCTGTTCTTATAAGATTATCAAATTAATCGGTTTTAGTTCTTTTCAAATAAAATCGTATGACATATTTTGTGTGAGAATAAGTTTTATGTTGTGTTAAACATGTTTCTGAGAAAAACAAGACATAGACCTACGGATGTTTTAGCTTTGGTTATACAAAATATTACATAGACTGAATTTCAAAATTGCTTTATATCTCAACATTGTGCTAATTTCGCCAATGAATGCAGTGAAGCAAAAATTAAAAAATTGCTGATATGGCGGGTTATGTAATCAAAACTAACCAATCACCATTATCTTATTACGCGTCTGGCCGAGATAAACTGTCACTTTACTGACACAACTGTCAATAGAGCAGTTTCACATAACATAATTATGTCATACTGGGCTTCTTCAGCTAAATCCATGCCCGTGTCGTTGCACTCTATTTGTCTCAGAATATAAACAGCGGCTTTTCTACACGTAGCATACAGCTATTAATAATACAGGCATCAATTGTTGTTATATTCGATTTTAATAGGATTAAAGTTTTATCATAACTTTTAAAAGTTGCTATAGTTATCAGAAAATTATTTCGTGGCATATTTTCAAGGCAACTATATAGGAAACGGAATTCAAATAAACCAAAACGCCATACAGAACACTTCCATGTTAAATGTATACAATTAATAACTTTACATATTAAACGGAGGAATTTATACTTCGTTAACTTGAGACAAACTCAAATACGCTTTGCTATATTATCGTTAAGGTCAAAAAGGGGTTGTACGTTAATTCATTTAGTTTTTAATACACTTCAAAACACACGTCTAGGAACAGCTGGCACGATGTTTATGCTACTAATAATCACGTGACATTTACACCAGAAAACAACCGTCTAACTCCACAATAAATACTGGCTTCGCTTGTTTTCATTACAGGTATAGGACATAGCCGCCCCCTGGTGTATACAACAAAATGGTCAAAGTTACATATGAGTCACATAACCTATAAATGTATTAGAAATTAAAAATGAAAATATTTGACACGCATAAGGCCACAGAAATAATCATAATAATAATCATATATGTAAATTAAGATCCAAAGAGAATATGTAAAATGATGTGGGTAGAGTGCTATATATAGCTGGTATTACAGTTGTAAATATTTTTTTTTATATCACGAAAGAGAGACAATCGAGTAGTGTGAAAAAAGTTGTGTGTAAAATTATATGAATGTAAATGTAACTATTTATATAAATAATGATGAAATGAAGTATCCCAGAAGATGTAAAAGGTAATGTAAAATTAATTTATGAAGAAACTAATAAATTTTTTTGTGGAAAACTAAAAATACAAAGGTTTTGGCAACTGACACAGTCATATAGAATAAATGTAAATTAATGTTTTATTTTTAATTAATGAGGTATTGTTGAAATGTGACATGGAAATATAATGATTTTGAAATATGAATTTGACTGTAAAAAACACATTGCAGCAATTGTAGGAATTTAACACTTTAACACTTAGATTGATTTCAGTTTGTAACAAATTTATACAATTTGTTCCACCTCTTGGGAAGGGGGGCAGAGTAGTATGTAACATTGGAATTTTTAGGTGTTATATATAACATTAGTCATAGACATTTTCATTATATATTATTAAAGAGTATTTGCTTATGTTGTCACTTTTTTAATATCATTTCCAAATTAAGTTTTATTATATGAGTTAACAGTATAATAAATGATTATTTTAATAGTTTATTGACATAGAGATTACGTGTAAGTATCTTTCATATGTTTCTAGACAGTATTCAGTATTAATATGTTGTTATTTTTCGTTTCTTTCCTAGAAGGTGGTCAGCATTAAATGCTTATAGAACAAAAGTACTAAATAAAACTATTCTGGTTGTTTCTCGTTTCGCNGCCCTAAACATAATGCTGTCGCCTTGGTATTTTCTGTCGTCTGAAAAAACCAAAAATAAGTTGAGAGATGTATTTTTCATCTCATGTGAGACGAAATGTAAATGAAATTGAATGCGAGATTTGCTGAATGTATTCAGACAGAGTACATCACATGAAAAAAATTTTAGACATGTTCTTTTCCAGTTTTTTGTGTTAGTCCTTGGCCATTAATCTATCAGTTGCTAATGATAAAAAAATATATAAAAGGACAGGAATTCAAGTATTTACAGCGTAGTATTTGTCGACAGGCGCACACATAGAAAGAAGGACGACATATTTTCCACCAGGTTCTTAATGATAGAGAGAGATTTGGGAGTCGCTTTACAGTTGAGCATTTCAGTGTTGATGGGGGTTAAGTGAGGTTGACATGGAGCAGCAATTAAATGTAACGGTTGGGGGAAACCGCAGAACCCCGAGGAAACCAACCAGCCGGCGGCAACATCCGTCATGTTTCCCACATGCAAACATCCAGGGCGACCTCGCCAGGAATAAAATGGTTTTCATAGAAAAACAGCCACACAAGATTTAACAGCTGTTAATACACGTCAAATAAAATGTACGCAGTTAAAAATGCACTGTTACGAATTACATGTGTGTACACATACATATACTTACAGAGCAATATAATATTTTCCTGGAGATATATAAACAAGGACTGCGACATTATTAATAAGATGGTAAATAATACAGTGCTCAGATTGAAACTGTTTAAACATCTGATGCACCTGTCTGTAAAATATGGGTAAAGGACATACAAATGTATACCTACCACAAGAGCCCAATGGGCTGGTATGGTAACTGTGCCAAAGTGAATAACACCTGTACATATATGTTTCTAGAACCATTAAAGGATTTTTAAATTGTAAATTGTCAAATTCAGCTGTTGTGTACACTACACTCGTTAGTACAACAGGAACAAACTCCTCGCTTGAACCTGTACATTGAAAAGAGGGACACGGTGGGCCAAGAGGGCAGTTCCCTTTGGGCTCAACATGGAACATTTTTTTTGCACCAAGTTTACCAATATGCATAAAAATTATTTAAGTTTTCGTTTGTATTTCAATTGAAATTTACCAGGAGGACTGCATCTTTGGAGTGTGCACTTATCCAATGCCCACAGTTAAAAATAAACTTAATTTGTTACTTACCTTGTGTACAATATATCAAGTATCCTTAGATAACTTGATCTTTAAACCCCTTTACACTAATACCCATATGCAATGAAGTTAAATTGAGATGGCTCACAGCATCAGAATCACATAAATTAAAAAACTTCTGGTATTGTGAGCTTTGCACTTATGGTACAACATCTAATTACCATTTTTTAGGCTACATGCCTCAGTAATATGCACACACTCACTTTTTTTCGGCATTGATATATAACGGCTAACTCTGGCATTGCAGATGTGTAAGTAGAATATTTTCTGTAGAAGTGAAGATTTTCTTTCAAAAATTCATTGCTCACGAACCTAATACTATGGACATAAACACAATACTGACTTAAGTATCCTAACCTAGGATTCAAGAGATTTCAGATAAGATTCTTGCTGACATAGCCTTTATGGCAAAATAACAACATTCCTGCATAAATTTAGATGTCGAAAAACAGGTCCTTTGATTCGCTATTTTTTTTCAGCAGTGTCAAAGGAATAGTAACTGAAGGAAAATGAAAATTTTGAAAAGGTGTTGTTGCCCAGATGCATAGTTGATTTTAAGTCGAGTTGGGGTATAACCTGTAACATGATAGTAACTAACTTTGTTGAAGTATGTCTGAGAACTGGGGTTAAAATTGTTTTTCAGTCTACCATATCTTAAAATATACTAATCAGACGCCTTCAAACTATCATATGACCCTGAAGACTATCCACTGATAAAATGACAGGGCCACTGCTGAGGTCCCATAGTTACACGTAGCACGACATAAACACTGAGTGCTAGTTTAGTGTCTTGAGTGTGGCAGCAATGGGGGAACGCCACCCTTACCATTCCCATACTACTGTGCCTCGCAGAAATTAACTCCAGGTAGGTGGTCTATTATGTTATAATTGTACATATCACTTAATTTTTTAAGCCTATTTAATTTATTAAATATTACAATGTTTCAGGCATAGTCCTGTTCTTATAAGATTATCAAATTAATCGGTTTTAGTTCTTTTCAAATAAAATCGTATGACATATTTTGTGTGAGAATAAGTTTTATTTTGTGCTAAACATGTTTCTGAGAAAAACAAGACATAGACGTACGCATGTTTTAGCTTTGGTTATACAAAATATTACATAGACTGAATTTCAAAATTGCTTTATATCTCAACATCATGCTAATTTCGCCAATGAATGCAGTGAAGCAAAAATTAAAAAATTGCTGATATGGCGGGTTATGTAATCAAAACTAACCAATCACCATTATCTTATTACGCGTCTGGCCGAGATAAACTGTCACTTTACTGACACAACTGTCAATAGAGCAGTTTCACATGACAATTATGTCATACTGGGCTTCTTCAGCTAAATCCATGCCCGTGTCGTTGCACTCTATTTGTCTCAGCNTCACATGACAATTATGTCATACTGGGCTTCTTCAGCTAAATCCATGCCCGTGTCGTTGCACTCTATTTGTCTCAGCATATAAACAGCTGCTTTTCTACACGTAGCATACAGCTATTAATAATACAGGCATCAATTGTTGTTATATTCGATTTTAATAGGATTAANGCTTTTCTACACGTAGCATACAGCTATTAATAATACAGGCATCAATTGTTGTTATATTCGATTTTAATAGGATTAAAGTTTTATCATAACTTTTAAAAGTTGCTATAGTTATCAGAAAATTATTTCGTGGCATATTTTCAAGGCAACTATATAGGAAACGGAATTCAAATAAACCAAAACGCCATACAGAACACTTCCATGTTAAATGTATACAATTAATAACTTTACATATTAAACGGAGGAATTTATACTTCGTTAACTTGAGACAAACTCAAATACGCTTTGCTATATTATCGTTAAGGTCAAAAAGGGGTTGTACGTTAATTCATTTAGTTTTTAATACACTTCAAAACACACGTCTAGGAACAGCTGGCACGATGTTTATGCTACTAATAATCACGTGACATTTACACCAGAAAACAACCGTCTAACTCCACAATAAATACTGGCTTCGCTTGTTTTCATTACAGGTATAGGACATAGCCGCCCCCTGGTGTATACAACAAAATGGTCAAAGTTACAAATGAGTCACATAACCTATAAATGTATTAGAAATTAAAAATGANCCTGGTGTATACAACAAAATGGTCAAAGTTACAAATGAGTCACATAACCTATAAATGTATTAGAAATTAAAAATGTAAATATTTGACACGCATAAGGCCACAGAAATAATCATAATAATAATCATATATGTAAATTAAGATCCAAAGAGAATATGTAAAATGATGTGGGTAGAGTGCTATATATAGCTGGTATTACAGTTGTAAATATTTTTTTTTATATCACGAAAGAGAGACAATCGAGTAGTGTGAAAAAAGTTGTGTGTAAAATTATATGAATGTAAATGTAACTATTTATATAAATAATGATGAAATGAAGTATCCCAGAAGATGTAAAAGGTAATGTAAAATTAATTTATGAAGAAACTAATAAATTTTTTTGTGGAAAACTAAAAATACAAAGGTTTTGGCAACTGACACAGTCATATAGAATAAATGTAAATAAATGTTTTATTTTTAATTAATGAGGTATTGTTGAAATGTGACATGGAAATATAATGATTTTGAAATATGAATTTGACTGTAAAAAACACATTGCAGCAATTGTAGGAATTTAACACTTTAACACTTAGATTGATTTCAGTTTGTAACAAATTTATACAATTTGTTCCACCTCTTGGGAAGGGGGGCAGAGTAGTATGTAACATTGGAATTTTTAGGTGTTATATATAACATTAGTCATAGACATTTTCATTATATATTATTAAAGAGTATTTGCTTATGTTGTCACTTTTTTAATATCATTTCCAAATTAAGTTTTATTATATGAGTTAACAGTATAATCAATGATTATTTTAATAGTTTATTGACATATAGATCATGTGTAAGTATTTTTCATTTGTTTCTAGACAGTATTCAGTATTAATATGTTGTTATTTTTCGTTTCTTTTCTAGAAGGTGGTCAGCATTAAATGCTTATAGAACAAAAGTACTAAATAAAACTATTCTGGTTGTTTCTCGTTTCGCNCTAGAAGGTGGTCAGCATTAAATGCTTATAGAACAAAAGTACTAAATAAAACTATTCTGGTTGTTTCTCGTTTCGCCATTGTTGATTGCCGGAGAGATATGTCATGGTCAGACGACAGCCAATCGGAGGACAGGAAACAACATAAGTAAGGCAGAAGTAAAATAGAACTAATTGNATGTCATGGTCAGACGACAGCCAATCGGAGGACAGGAAACAACATAAGTAAGGCAGAAGTAAAATAGAACTAATTGTTATGTGACAAAATAATTCTCACTGCCTTCAAAGATGGACGTGTGTACATTAAAATAAATATAATTATTAATAAATAAGTTCTGCAAGATCTTTGAAAAGTNCCTTCAAAGATGGACGTGTGTACATTAAAATAAATATAATTATTAATAAATAAGTTCTGCAAGATCTTTGAAAAGTTTATTAAATGATTATATAAAATGAGTAATAATTATTGAATTTTATTTTGAGAAGATAAAAAGAATTGCTGAATTTGTTTGAGAAGATGAAATAATAATTTGTGTAATGTGTTTGGAGAAGAAGAACGAAAATAAAATAAAATGGTGAAAAGAATTTCGACTTGCTCATTCTACATAAGTTTTTCATATCTGATTCTATTGAAATGTTAAAAACAGTGCCCAATNAAAGAATTTCGACTTGCTCATTCTACATAAGTTTTTCATATCTGATTCTATTGAAATGTTAAAAACAGTGCCCAATGTGATAATTGAACATTTGTGATTTATCTGAAATGTGACAACATGTTCTTCACAATCTTCCGTTAAACAGTGTAGTATAAATCTTTAAGAAATAAGCTGTGGATACTAAAGATTTGGAGATTAAACTATATTAGTATAATGTAATTACATATTACCTAAAGAGCATATACAACATGCCATTGTATCAAATTCCTATAGCACCCCTATATATCATTATTTGCTGTATATCAGAATAATTACAAGATTCAGACAAGGAAAAAAAAAATGTGTTCGAGGGAAAGTAAATATTATTTTAATTTTTNTATCAGAATAATTACAAGATTCAGACAAGGAAAAAAAAAATGTGTTCGAGGGAAAGTAAATATTATTTTAATTTTTTGTTAAGGTTGTTTAATTTTGTTGAGAAGGTAAAGAATTTAATATCAAGCAGAAGGCTGGGCTGGATTGTGCGGTACGACAGTCATAGGAAGTTGAACTGATCTGCGGCAGCAGCAAACAGGTCTCCCAAATCGGTGAAGTTTTGCCCTGTATATAGTCACTTCTACTGCAGGTTGGGAAGATCAATGTGAAATGTTTGGGATAGGGAAAATTTTCGCCAGACGCCAAACTGTTATTTCAGAGCGCCACAACCATGGAAAAAAAATATCCCAAACTGGCGCAACATCGCACAATCTGGCAACCCTGCTTGCGAGCATCGCTGGGTGACAAGCGTATAAGGAAGAGGGGGTAAAGTGCGCATTTGAGCTGCACATTAGTTACTCTCATTGTTTCAACACTGAAATTTTCCTGCCGGCNAAGAGGGGGTAAAGTGCGCATTTGAGCTGCACATTAGTTACTCTCATTGTTTCAACACTGAAATTTTCCTGCCGGTATGGCTATCAAATACAACATGGATAAGATTTGGGTTAAGAAGACTGTTGACGTAAACATGTGCTTTGTTTTGTACAATTACTTTCCTCAAACCTAGTTCTAAAGCAACAAGAATATATNACTGTTGACGTAAACATGTGCTTTGTTTTGTACAATTACTTTCCTCAAACCTAG
Organism: Clitarchus hookeri; assembly: GCA_002778355.1. Lineage (NCBI taxonomy): Eukaryota > Metazoa > Arthropoda > Insecta > Phasmatodea > Phasmatidae > Clitarchus > Clitarchus hookeri. The sequence goes on from NQII01001466.1 coordinate 22,439, forward strand.
TTCTAAAGCAACAAGAATATATTGAAGTTAGTCAAAGTGTTTCACTCTTATAAAATGTTCTATCTGTTAAAAATTCAAATGTAAGCAAACACGTTCATCACTAGTGTTGACAGTGCAACTTTGACAGTTGTACTAGCGATGGACGAATCAATGTTGCGGACATGCGCAGAAGACAAAAACTGTCTACCTCAATTTTAGTCTATGGCGACAAGTCGCCATCACTAGTCCATTCACGGTTACTTCCGACTTTTCTGAAACCCTGCTAAGGTTCTACTTTCAAGCTATTCCTCCGCCTCATGCAAACCGAACTTAGCCCAGTCTAGAAAATTGCACTAAAGGGACAGCGCACCGCATTCGTGCGCACTCACTTTAATAATATTTTGCACGAGGACTATTTCTTACTACGCATTACCAACACACCTATTTTCTCACTGTTTCTATCCATATTAATTATGGAAGAAATATTATCATGTGTAGATAAAATATAAGTAAAAGTTTAATTTAATAAAATAATAAGGTATTATGACATATTTAGAAAAAACTATAANGTGCAGATAAAATATAAGTAAAAGTTTAATTTAATAAAATAATAAGGTATTATGACATATTTAGAAAAAACTATAAATGGGGTGATTTTTCAAACGTGTGATTCAAAAATTGAGAGGAAACCACGAGTAGACTATAGCTAGGGATAGGAAAANATGGGGTGATTTTTCAAACGTGTGATTCAAAAATTGAGAGGAAACCACGAGTAGACTATAGCTAGGGATAGGAAAATTTCGTGTTTTAAAAGACCTGTAGGCTAAACTCCACTGCCCTACGTATTTTCGAGCTTCAGCTTTCTGTTCATTGGCTGCTTCCCCAGTGTGTAGCNGTAGGCTAAACTCCACTGCCCTACGTATTTTCGAGCTTCAGCTTTCTGTTCATTGGCTGCTTCCCCAGTGTGTAGCCAGTTGTACGTCAGACCAGATGTTCGTTGCTTGGATTTTTGCAGATATATGTTTGGTCCAGAATTCACCTTGGAGTATCTAACAAACTGTTGTCCAATTATAAGCATAACAGAAATGTACGTGTGTTTGAAGTCGAGCTCGTCCTAAAATGAATTCGCGAGATTTCCCAGTCCCTAACTATAGCTCCTCCCCCCCGTCNTGTTTGAAGTCGAGCTCGTCCTAAAATGAATTCGCGAGATTTCCCAGTCCCTAACTATAGCTCCTCCCCCCCGTCAGCATCCATTTACCCAGGCGATTTCTTAATCACGTCTGCGAAGGGATACGCTGGCGAAAGGTGGCGCGAAAGAGCGTTTTAACACACCACGCGGAAAGATCAGGTTCACATTCGTGCAAGGTAAGCGGTCGCCCTTGTCAGGTAACGTGATAGCGAGCANACACCACGCGGAAAGATCAGGTTCACATTCGTGCAAGGTAAGCGGTCGCCCTTGTCAGGTAACGTGATAGCGAGCAAGAAAACACGTCGCTATATCTACCGTGATAAGGCCGCTGGCACTGGACACCAGACATTCCGGCGTTCCCTAGTCAGTCTTCGATGTGTTTGTCGTCCGGGGACGTGAGTTGTTTCGTTGATCCACGCTATGTTTCAATAGGTTTTCATTTTCGTAAACTTGCAGTTACTTTTTTTTTTTTTAACCACGTGTGTACTTTAGATAACAACGCATACAACTACGAAAATATTTTTACGTGTAAACCAGAAAAGTTTCTTTGTTCTGCGTTGTAGAATGACGTAGTAGAAATGAGTCTACGTTTTGGAGTCTACGCGTGGAGTTTGTGTTGCTTATCTCCTGGGATGATAAACTCTTAATAACAGGGAGCAATCATGTGTGCAGTATATAAGACATTAACTATAAAATATTTTAATACATCTATCATCCAAGGACAAATAACTTCGGGGTATTCAAAACATGGTCAAAATTGCAAAAATTTGTAGAACACTTTGTTTGCTCGGATGCGGAACGATTGACGTACTGGAGTGCAAATCTGGGGTAGCCGATTCAAATCCCATCTCGCTAACGGAAAGAGGAAGAACTTTATAACTCGTAACTGTCTTTATAACATAAGTAAAAGTTTTTTTTTTAAATAGCTATTTTAAGAAGCAATCCTTGAAAAAGGGGCAGGAGGGGGGTGGGGGTAGGAGTTACAAAATAAACAAAAAGTACGTCTTAAAGCTACATTTTTTCGAACTTGTTAGGCACAATGAAACAATATTTGTTGCTTGTGTGTTTATTTCCGCATAACNTTAAAGCTACATTTTTTCGAACTTGTTAGGCACAATGAAACAATATTTGTTGCTTGTGTGTTTATTTCCGCATAACAGCAGCTCTACGTTCGGTATTGAATGCACGTTCATAGGACTTGGCCGCTGACACTAAAGTTTGAAGACGTAATGATGGCGGAACCAAGCCAACTGCAAGTGACGGTCCGCCACGTCCTGGAGGCGTTGTTCTCCGAGGGCGCGGGCGACCTGCATCGCAGGAACTCCGAGGGCGGCCACGTCATCAAGATCANAACCAAGTCCGAGTCGCGCCACTGCCCGGAAGACGGCGACCGGGAGCCGGCCAAGGTCGACCTGCAGAGGGACAAGTTCTGGGTGCTGTGCAACGTCCTGTGCCTGGGCGTCGCCTTCATGATCCTCAGCACGTCCTTCATCGGCACCGTCGACCTGCAGAGCTCGATGAACGCCAACCAGGGGCTCGGCACCATCTCGCTCACGTCCATGTACGTCATCTCCGCCGTCTCCAACCTCTGCTTGCCTTCGTTCCTCATCAGGTACAAACTTTGCACAACACACTTCTCTTCACTACTACTTTCCTTGCGTTTTATTATATGTAATAACCATCAACTTCTCAGGAAAACAGAAAAATGGGTGGGGCAAAGCATAAAAATCTCACAAACATCCAGTCCCGTTTTTCTAAACGTATTCATAATGTACCATCATTATTTGCTGAAATATGCTCAAGGGCGTAGAAAGCATATTTTTGCCAGTAGCGGTTCATCTTTCATAGAGGATTTTTTTAACACGCCTCCTCGGCTTGTAGACCCACGCCCATTACAGAGTGAAGGAGGTCTTGGTGACTAAGCTTTAATTACGAATTTAATACAAGTATTTTGTTAAGGTACAGAATACAATTTCATGACAATCCAATTTCAGAATAAAATTTCAGCCGTTAAAAGTAGTTAATAATGTATTGCCGTTGATCGTACATGCTACTGTTAATAACACTGACTTACATTTGATAAATTTGTTGTCAATTTTTTACATTACCAACTATTTTTGATAGTGAACCTAAAAATTAAATAAACTATTCCATAATTTTTGCAAAGTCAAATTTAAAGGACATTTAGATTAATTAAAACGAATAAACTGCACGTTATATGCCTACCACCTATTCTTGTCATCTTGTTGATAGGGGGGGAAAATGTTTCACCTTCCGATAGTAGCATGCTCCTCATAGCCTGCACTATCTTGCGACGCTCGAGTATGTTCCACATTGAAGTACAAATAAAAATATAAACTGAACATTAACTGCTATTTAAGAGTTGATATGAAAGTTACAGTGAACAAGGATCTCCAGTGTAAGTATAATTTGGGGGTTCATGGCGGTGACCGAGTCCGAACCCCCAAGATGCCCACAGCTTCTATGCCCATCAATATGCTCACAACAACATATATGCTCCCTGTCCACTTATGAATGTTTGAATATAAAGGGAATCAATGGCCACTGGTCCCCTCCTCCATATTTCATTTGTTTTAAAAAAATTTCGGTATTTTCCTTGGTATAAAAAAGTAAAAAAAAAACACTATTACAACAATTTACTGAATTTTATGCAGTTGCCTACTAAAGAACGGCTGTTTGGAGGAAGGCTGGCCGATCCTAACTAAAATAAAGAGTCGTAACAGCTATTTCCGAGGTGGGACTCGAAGCTACGACGTATTGAATAGTAAACAGGCCTTCTTAAATTCACACGTGATTTTTTTTTTTTAAGTGCTGTTTACTCTTTACCAATATAACGAGGCTATTCTTGAGAATAAGACCCCTATGTATAGTCATTGGCAATGATAATGTAAAGCTTGTTTGTACATGTACCTTCACCTCCAAAATTGTTTTAGCAAAACCACCGTTTATAAACAAACATCTACTTCATAACGTTGATGTATGACTTTCAACTTTTAATTTTGTGCTACTAATTGCTTACTGATTTATGACATTGTTTTCTTTTAGTATGTTATTTTGAAAGTCACAGAGTTAACAAAAACACTACAAAAATCAAAGGCCAAAATTTCTCTAAGAAATCATACATATTACATTCACAAGAATATTTAAGTCAACAAAATTCATGAATATGTTCCTTCCATAATTCGGAAAAACTTTACAAATAAAATCACGAGCAGAAAACGTAATAATACATACGTTCGTACGCTTTACCACTGGCAGCCTCCACGTTGTTAAGCCTACTTACAGCATATGTTTGTCAAAAAAATGTTGGCATTTATCTAAAACTAATAATTGTGATTATTGCTAAGCAATTGTTAAATCTGATACTAGAATGTGAGCTTATCCAGTACTAGTGTTTTGCTAATGGTTTTTTCGCTCCTGTCACGTCGTTTACTTCCAAGCAATGACAAATGAAGGAGTTAATGAAAAATTATTGCACTAGTATTTCTGAAACATGGACATCAGGGTACCATATTTGTAGACACTTAGATGTCTTTACAAGTGCAAAAAAAATGTTAGGTCCAGTACAGACCTTAACAAAACACTGATTAACAGATACATATATAATTGTATGTGCTTGACTCGTATTTGTGGTCTAAATATTCCGGTTCTGTTAAATATTATAAAACAGGCCGGGAAACCTTCGCACCATCTGCAGAGAAGCTGCGGATATGTATGACGTGTCGCATTTCTTGGTGTGAAATGATGGAACATAATGATTTACAGGATAGTTTGGTGCATGAGCTGAAAGTGGGACACACGGCGGTAGAAACGTACCAGAAAGTGGCGAGCGCACGGGGCGTGTGCGGAGAGGTCTTGAGAGTCGATGAGGGGGAAGCGAGGTGAGTATGGGGCAGCGCCGGAATGAAGGAGCGGCGGAAACGGGAGATAGCCGAGAAAACCCCCGCAGACAAGCGGCGTGGTCCGGCACGATTCCCACATGCCATANGTTGGGAATCGAACCGGGTTCGCCTTGGTGGGAGGCGAGTAGACTAACCACCACACCACCGTGGCCCCTGCGCATGGGGCGTAGACTGGGGAGTAGACGCAACTTCAAAACGAGCAGTATGTCCCTGGTTTGAAAATTTTCTTGCTGGTGACTAGAGTTCCCAAAATGAGGAAGGTAGAGGATGCATATCAAAGGTGAATATAGCTTTAATGGTGTTCAAGTGGCGAAAATTATTTTCTGTATTTTTTATGTTTTAATTTTACTATTATGGGGGTATTACATCATATAGTAATCTTATGAAATTTGAAAAGAATCAACGAAAATTAATTTACAAAAATGAATTACGGAAGCTATGGGGATTTCTAATTTATATGTTTTGTCATACACATTTCAAAATTTTGCATTAAGGGGCCCGCCTGACTGGCGCTCGAACTGCGTTGCAGTGTGTTCGAAAGACAAGTGTTTTTTTTTTTTACGAAACTATTAAACGTGCGTCTAATGTGCTAGTCTACGAAAAGAACGCACACTTCAGACAATGCCTGTCGGTTACTTCCAAGATGTCATGCACATTAGAAACACCATTTCGGAGCACTCCATCATAGCTAAAAATGGCTTTTTCAAAGCGCTGTATCTCAAAATATACGCGATATGTAAACACGGAAGTAATCGAGGGGCATGCATTGAACCTTGATACAGACTTTCCACCAATAAAATGACAAGTTCACCGCTGAAAGTCCCATAGGTACAAGCAGCACGATCGTAACACTGCACGCCAGTTCAGAGCCCGTAGCGGCGATGGCGCACTTGTAGTGCGTAGCAGTGTCGCCCTTATCGCCCCTACGCTTCTCGGCCTCAAACGCGGAAAAAAGCTCCAGGCAGACGGGGCCCTTAATAGTATGCTTGGTTAGAGTTGAAATTAATTCTTAATTTCATCAGAAAAAGAAATTTAAAGATAATACTGAAAGTGGTTTGACTAAAAATTGTATTTAAGTTTTACGATAGCATTTAAATTCAAAATAGCCAGAAGTTAAACCCTAATCACTGGAGAACAAAATTTCAGACTTCAAAGAAATCCCTGCGTTGTGTTCCTAAGAAACACTTCAGCTAAAATATAAGTCAAAATGCTTATAATACTACTAAATTAATTACAAATTCTTTCATCCCGCTAAAGGCATTACCGTGTCTCATGCTGTGCATAAGCTAACGCGATCAAACATTGTGTAAAAAGCAGCCATCGTAGCGGTAGATAGAGTTCTCTGCACTTGACAGGCAACGCCAACCCCCACGGAACACAAATTGAGCGACCCAGAGGAAAAACACTTTTTTTTAGTAAGTCTATTTTACAATTTTTTTCAGACCTTGTAGTTTAAAATAATTTGCAAGGTGTAATTAGTGGTTTATGCTCTTGATTTCTGTAATTGTTAAAAATATAATTGCAGACTAAATTTGACTGTATTTTTAATTCATTAAAGATACATTTTGTAAAACTCTCAGTAATTTTGCACAGTTTGATCGGGCTGTAAAGGTGTAGAATACGTACGTATCAATATCTACGACAGTACCACATATACGTTTTTTTTATAAGTTATAATAAACCGACATTTTCTTTAATATGACACAATGTTGTTATATTACCACCACACAGTGAAGTGGACACGAGTTCAAGAAATAGACCTGGCCAACATTTGCAGAGCCCAGGCTAAAACCAAAGCTAGCCCTACACCTATGGTGAGAGCAGTCACCACGAAAGCCCCTACACCAGGAATCTTGACGGTTCCGCTCTCGGCCCTCGGTCTAATGTCAGATGTCTGGTGCTGCGAGTTTGTGCTGTTGTTTTGTGTAGCAGGTTGTAGCTGCTCGATATCTCATGCATGGTCACTGCTCTTATGTGAGTGGGTGCCTGGACCTGGGCCTCAATATTGTGAGGGAAGGTATCTAACCACTGAAATATATGTCGAAACTTGAGAAAAGCTTTCGCTGACGTCGGGGGAGGCGGTGGTGTGAAACTTCCCCGTAAAGCAGCGTATGCAGGTTGCCATCACGGATACTGGATCTTTGTTAGGAGCTGTGCTGTGGATATACTAAGATCGAAACTATAAAAGGCGGTGATGTGCGCAGTGGCTGATCTTTGATATACGTGGCAAACGTGCATTTAGAAAGATGTTTATCATTACGATGACTTTAAGCAATAATCTTATACTTCTTCCCTTTCTTATCCTCTGTAAAAACATCGCAGCGACAAGCGACCACCTCCTTGGCATAGTGGATGGCGTTGCTGTTTTTCACACAGGGAATCCACGTTCGATTCTGCGTTTTTGACTGTGATTTCTACGGGTATTTGAGCTGTCAAACTTCGTCATAATCATCATCACAAATGCAAGGAAAATTAACAAAATGCTGTTCAAAGCAGACGTGAATTTGGGAGTAGGGTGAGTCATCCCTCGAGGAAAATTTTCAGGGAGACGAATTCTCGCAGTACCTTCTCACCTTCCCCAAAGCACGCTCGTAATCTAGGGGAGAGAAACTGGGATTTCACCTTCTATCGCTCGGCCAATCAGGCTTTAGCTCGGGCATCTACAACACTTCTCGTGGTAGAGTGGCTGGTATTAGGTGCGGGGCGGACTGTGTCTGGCGAAGATGGTACCGCGGTGGCGCCAACGCTAACTAGCAGCAGTCTTGGTCCCGGAAACACTGGGCGAGGTCACTGCTCGAGAGAGTGAAGTCGAAGCAGGTATTGTGTTTAGTATGACTACCTATGAGTGAGACAGCCAACTTGTGACGACGCCAGCAGATATGCTGATCTGGTTGGATCCTTTCAGAGTAAATACCTTCTTGATTTCCTGTTTTGTCCCCAACAACTGTAAGTAAAATGGGTAGTTTAGTGACTCGGTTGAGCTTTGTTTGCATGAGGCGGAGGAATATTCTGGAAATAGAACTTTAGCAGGGCTTCAGAAAAGTAGGAAGTAACCTTGAATGGACGTAACCTACAATGGGCCTGATCACTTTATTTATGCGTCGCTCAAGTGAAAGAGTGAAATTTTTAACAGAGTAAGTACATATTTTTAGAAATTTGTTGATTCTTGCACATATATGCATCAAAATACAACATAAATAGTTTCAGTATCTGAAAATCTTTACCAAACACTTTTAATTTTATGTCAAGGCATGGGACTACTTTCCTTCCGTCGCTACCAACTTTATTGGGCGCATGACAGTCATCATGCCGTTTAAAACGTATACAGGCTGTGAGCAGTGACACTGTTAGAAGGTTGATTGCTGAAGTGCTCGTTTAACCGTGAACAGCCCTCAGTAGCATCGTAATTCGGTGGTTTTATAGAAATTTGCGTGTGGGAATGAGATGGTCTTCGGGGGGAAGAGAAGCGGAGATATTTTGAATTAAGGACTTGGTGGCGCAGTGAGTATAAAACGTTGTCTTTGTTGTTTTGAGTTACAGTTTCAGAACTCGCTTTCTGATTTGCTGCTCGTTACGTCACGCGCCCAATGGCGCAGCGTCTCTCTCTAACAGGACGCGTGGGCAGCCATGTTGAGAAATATTCAAGCTCTCAAACGGGAAAGACGTATGGCGCGTGGTCAGGGCAACAAGCCCTTGTCATGCAATAAGTGTATACGGGAGAATGATTCAACACATATGAACAAGCACACCTGGCCGTAACCAATTTTTTAATCTCTTTTCTCGGACCCCAGAAAAATTATGTTTCCCGCCAATGAGTGTGGCCGTCCAAGGAAGTAGCGAGTATGTAGGAGCAACTCTCTCCTTCGCATAGGCTGTTCCCGTTTATGTGAGCGCTTTTGAAAGCCCTGCCTAAGATCTATTTTCCTTCTAATTTAGTATCCTTCCGATATACGTAAGATTATAGTTGTTGCGGACCGTCTCAATGTATTCACGCATCGTCCAAGTGGCAACCGTGGAATTTTTTATGTAAGTAAATGTGTTAACAATACGTAGAATTGCGCTCCGCATATAGAACACGAAACGCTTAATTAAGTAGTCATACATTTACATATTACATTCCCAAATACAACGTTAAATTTTACACCGAGAAAAAGATTTTTTGAATAAAAAAAAAGTTTTTTTTTGGGGGCAATTAAATAAATTGTTTGTATATGGGCAACTATATACTTTGTTGTTGAAAACAAATTACTCTGTTGTTCTTATTTGGTTGCCCCAAACAAAGATTTGGTTGGTGCTACTAAATATTTGTTTGGCTCTACGCACATAAAACACTTTCAGTTAACATTTAAAAAAATTGGAAGCCTAACCTAAATTCCAACCTAGATCATCTGCGTCGGGGAGCTAAGCCCTAGAAACATCAGCTAAAGTGACTACTAAATAAATCAAAATGTTTTTAAATACGTACATTTCAAATACTGGACGACATGTGGAAATAAATATTTCAAGTTTTACAGTTTACTTTTTAGTTTACTGTTGAACTGGTTTTATTGGAATGTTTATACCATTATTAAGCATGAATAAATTCATTAAAAAACACTGCTACAATCATAATTCTCACAAAAATGTAAATAAATTCTAGTGCGGTGTATTCGAACGAAGGTAATCAAATGAGTGGCCAAAAAAATATATACAATAGATTCAACAAAATATTATGTTGACAGCCTAATTTATTTTGGCCCAACACAGTGGTTTTGTTTATTCAAACGTGTATTTTGTTAGATTATCAAAATTAATTTTGTTGCTTTTCAACTTTTGTTTATGCAACAAAATGTTTTTTTGGAAACTAAATATATTTTTGGCCCTATACAAACAAATATTTTATTAGTTATTCTCGGGGCCACAGTGGTGCAGTGGTCAGACTACTCGCCTCCCATCTAGGTGAACCAGGTTCGATTCCCAGTGGGGTCGCTCCCGGATTTTTGCATGTGGGAATCGTGCCGGACGATGCCAATGGTCGGTTTTCTCGGGGATGTCCCGTTTCCCCCACCCTTGAATTCTGGTGCTGCTCCATTCTCACCTTGCTTCACCCTCATCAGCTCTCAATATATCGCAGTTAAGAGCCGCCAAAATCTCTCCACTCCACACTTGGCTATTCTCTCAGGGTAGAAGTATTTTTATTTTTCCACTGCCAACGTAACTGTNAAACGATGAAACTTAGAAAAGTTTTGAAATCGCTCTAACATATTTGGTTTGAAATATATTACAGAGCCTACTAATATTACATACTGTATGATTGTATTACAATTCGTTAATTACACATTCGTTAACTACACTGAAGAGCAAAAAAAAACTGCTGCTAACAACACTTATGCTGTGTAGTTAACGAATGTGTAATTAACGAATTGTAATACAATCATACAGTATGTAATATTAGTAGGCTCTGTAATATATTTCAAACCAAATATGTTAGAGCGATTTCAAAACTTTTCTAAGTTTCATCGTTTTATAGCAAATGCGAAATCTTTCTAACCAAGTTATCTGTGGGTAAATGCTATCTGATATTAAAACTTTAGGCAAGTCTCAGATCAACAGAATAATTTTGTGCCCTCCATATAACTGAATTCATAAATAAGTTATCATTATTTGTCGATCGACGGACTTCAGACGGCTTAAAACTAAATAGCAGATAAGCGATATATCTGTCTGGCTACGTTCTAGCAATCACATGAAGTACCTGCCAAGCTAGCTGACATGTTCAAGAAGGAGATTAACACATGTATTTCACGTAACTGCACAGCTACAATTATCTGCGAAACAATGATGAATCATAATCATACAGTACGCAAAATACGAAATTATTAATTTATTATTTTTGCACTCTAGCCGTTCTAAACCTTTTTACAGGACAGCACAGGGTAGGAAATATATAGGGTTTAAGTGCAGGAACTTCACCAGCAAGAACTATCTATGGTTTTAAACAGATTTTAGTTAACGGTAATGAGAAATTTGTTTAGCATTATGAGCGGGAATGGTTCAAAAAAAATAAAACACATATCCTAGTTTCGCAAAAAGCCTATACTTGAATTTTTTTTTCTAAGGATTGAGGTATGCTAGATTTATTAGACGAATTTGCATATGCCCCTATTTTCTTATATTCCCAAGAATACATGTGACAAATACGGCGTAACATTTGTGAAAATGCAGTAGATGTAGAAGGATGCCTACGTTTTATCGAGGCTTACTGGGTGGTGAATATAACCAAAATCCTTTTTGCCTTCCGTCAGACAGATATTCGTAATATCATTGCAGGCATCTTCGTGAAAGTGTGCTAACAGCCTTTATCTCGGGTAGGCCGAATTTATTTTTCACACCCGTACTTGATGTAATTGGATTGTACGTCGCATATCTATACCAGAAGCACAGAGGCGAAATTATGTGGCGGTTCCTTTGACGTCGGCGTAACCATTCTCTGATTGGCTGCGCGAAGTTCCGGGAACGGTCCTTGCGTCTGATTGGCTACCGCGCAATGAGAATGGTTCCGTATTGAATGGGCTACCGGCTGACAAGTAGGTTACTTGGTGCTATTGGTGAATGGTGTTCCGACATGAAGCTGGCCAGTACCGCCATTTTGCTGACGTGTGCGGCTGGAGTTCGCGTAATAGGCTGCTGTTTCGCCGCTGTAGTCATACTTACTCTGTGCCAGGAGGCTATAAACAACGGCAGCTCCTAATTGTAGTGGACTCCGAACCAGATAACTCTGTTTGGCACCCAAGATTGAGTCATGCAACGATTGGACGAGAACCTCAAAGCGGTGTTCATTTCGTATGAAACACCATTTGCGTCGTCCACTGAGTATGTGATCATTACGCAGTCGTCTTGCAAGTTGCAAACGCGTACTGCTTTGCAGGCCAACGTGTGGACACGATTGGCCAAGTGATAGCGAGTGGCTTTTGCTCGTGCCCAGGGAATCGACACCGCGCCAAAGTAGTGCCAGCCACTACAAGTGAATGCCAGGCAAGGCGAGCATCACTGTCTACGTGTTGGAGTGGAAAGATTTGGGCGGCTCTCAACATCGAGGTCTTGAGAGCCTATGAGGTGAGTATGGAGCAGCGCCGGAATGCAAGGACGAGGGAAACGGGGGATCGCCAAGAAAACCCGCCGACCAGCGGCATCGTCCTGCACGATTCAAACTTGCGAAAATCCGGGAGTGGCCCGGCCGGGGATTGAACCCGGTTCGTCTTGTTGGGAGGCGAGTAGTCTGACCACTACACCACCGCGTCCTCGTGTCTACNTCACGTCCATGTACGTCATCTCCGCCGTCTCCAACCTCTGCTTGCCTTCGTTCCTCATCAGGTACAAACTTTGCAAAACACACTTCTCTTCACTACTACTTTCCTTGCGTTTTATTATATGTAATAACCGTCAACTTCGCAGGAGAACAGAAAAATGGGTGGGGCAAAGAATAAAAATCTCACAAACCTCCAGTCCCGTGTTTCTAAACGTATTCATAATGTACCATCATTATTTGCTGAAATATGCTCAAGGGCGTAGAAAGCATATTTTTTCCAGTAGGGGTTCATCTTTCATCCAGGATTTTTTTAACACAGCTCCTCGGCTTGTAGACCCACGCCCATTACAGAGTGAAGGAGGTCTTGGTGACTAAGCTTTAATTACAAATTTAATACAAATATTTTGTTAAGGTAAAGAATACAATTTCATGACAATACAATTTCAGAATACAATTTCAACCGTTAAAAGTAGTTAATAATGTATTGCCGTTGATCGTAAATGCTACTCTTAAAAACACTCTCTTCGATTGACTTACATTTGATAAATTTGTTGTCAATTTTTTACATTACCAACTATTTTTGATAGTGAACCTAAAAATTAAATAAACTATTCCATAATTTTTGCAAAGTCAAATTTAAAGGACATTTAGATTAATTAAAACGAATAAACTGCACGTTATATGCCTACCACCTATTCTTGTCATCTTGTTGATAGGGGGGGAAAATGTTTCACCTTCCGATAGTAGCATGCTCCTCATAGCCTGTACTATCTTGTGACGTTCGAGTATGTTTCGCATTGAAGTACAAATAAAAATATAAACTGAACATTAACTGCTATTTAAGAGTTGATATGAAAGTTACATTGAACAAGGAACTCCAGTGTAAGTATAATTTGTGGGTACATGGCGGCGACCGAGTCCGAACCCCCAAGATGCCCACAGCTTCTATGCCCATCAATATGCTCACAACAACATACATGCTCCCTGCCCACTTATGAATGTTTGAACATAAAGGGAATCAATGGCCACTGGTCCCCTCCTCCATATTTCAGTTGTTTAAAAAATGTTTCGGTATTTTCCTTGGTATAAAAAAGTAAAAAAAAACGCTATTACAACAATTGACTGAATTGTATGCAGTTGCCTACTAAAGAACGGCTGTTTGGAGGAAGGCTGGCCGATCCTAACTAAAATATAGAGTGGTAACAGCTGTTTCTGAGGTGGGACTCGAAACTACAACGTCTTGAATAGTAAACAGGCCTTCTTAAATTCACACGTGTTTTGTTTTTAAACCAAGACAACGAGATTATTCTTGAGAATAAGACCCCTATGTATAGTCATTGACAATGATAATGTAAAGCTTGTTTGTGTATGTACCTTCACCTCCAAAATTGTTTTAGCAAAACCACCGTTTATAACCAAACATCTACTTCATAACGTTGATGTATGAATTTCAAATTTTAATTTTGTGCTACTAATTGCTCACTGATTTATGACGTTATTTTCTTTTGGTGTGTTTTTGGAAAGTCACAGAGTTAACAAAAACACTACAAAAATCAAAAGCAAAAATTTTTATAAGAAATTATACATATTACATTCACAAGAATATTTAAGTCAACAAAATTCATGAATATGTTACTTCCATAATTCGGAAAATCAACCTTATTGGACGCATGACAGTCAGCATGCCGTTTAAAACGTATACAGGATGTGAGCAGTGACACTGTTCGAAGGTTGATTGCTAAAGTGCTCGTTTAACCGTGAAAAGTAGTAGCATCGTAATTCGGTGGTTTTTATAGAAATTTGCGTGTGCGAATGAGATGGTCTTCGGGGGAAGAGAAGCGGAGATATTTTGAATTAAGGACTTGGTGGCGCAGTGAGTATAAAAAGTTGTCTTTGTTGTTTTGAGTTACAGTTTCGGAAATAGCTTTCTGATTTGCTGCTCGTTACGTCACGCGCCCAATGGCGCAGCGTCTCTCTCTAGCAGGACGCGTGGGCAGCCATGTTGAGAAATATTCAAGCTCTCAAACGGGAAAGACGTATGGCGCGTGGTCAGGGCAACAAGCCCTTGTCATGCAATAAGTGTATACGGGAGAATGATTCAACACGTATGAACAAGCACACCTGGTCGTAACTATTTTTTTAACCTCTTTTCTCGGACCCCAGCAAAATTACGTTTCCCGCCAATGTGTGTGGTCGTCCAAGGATGTAGCGAGTATGTAGGCCTACTCTCTCCTTCGCATATGCATGTTCCCGGTTATGTGAGCACTTTTTAAAGCCCTGCCTAAGATCTATTTTCCTTCTAATTTTGTATCCTTCCGATATATGTAAGATTATCTTTGCTGCGGACCGTGTTACGTATAGTGACAAAGAGCGAATGGTAAATTATTTTCCCGTACATGCATGGCACCGTTCCTACAACTGGTCAGAAAACAGTCAAATGCGTAGGGAAATTCTCAACTTTGTATGGCAGCAATGCCAAACATTCCAATATTTTCAGCCGGACATGTAGTATTACACTTAAGAGCCAAAAAAATTGGTACTCATGCCTAATATCGTGTAGGGCCCCCGCGAGCTCGCAGAAGTGCCGCAAGACGACGTGGCATGGACTCGACTAATGTCTGAAGGTATGCAGGAGGCATTGAAATTTACGCCAATTTGAGAAAGGGTTGCACGTCTGTCGCGTTTAATGATTCTCGTCAGTCGTCGTTTGTCCCGTTAGTTCACGATCTTTTTTCTGGCCGTAGCGATGTCGAAGATTTTATGTTTTACCGGATTCCCGATATTCACAGTACACTCGTGAAATAGTCGTACGCGAAAATCCAAATTTTATCGCTACCTCGGAGATGCTATGCCCCATCTCTCGTGCGCCGACTATAACACCACGTTCAAACTCACTTAAATCTTGATAACCTGCCATTGTAGCAGCATTAACCGATCAAGCAACTTTGCCAGACGCTTGTTGTCTTATATAGGCGCTGCCGACCGCATCGCGGTACTCTGATTGGTTCCATACCACTGTTATTTGCATACGCACGCGTATGTCAGTTTTTTTTTTTGGCTCTTCAGTGTAGTTAACGAATGTGTAATTAACGAATTGTAATAAAATCATACAGTATGTAATATTAGTAGGCTCTGTAATATATTTTAAACCAAATATGTTAGAGCGATTTCAAAACTTTTCTAAGTTTTATCATTTTTTAGCAAATGCGAAATCTTTCTAACCAAGTTATCTGTAGGTAAATGCTATCTGATATTAAAACTTTAGGCAAGTCTCAGATCAACAGAATAATTTTGTGCCCTTAATATAACTGAATTCATAAATAAGTTATCATTATTTGTCGATCGACGGACTTCAGACGGCTTAAAACTAAATAGCAGATAAGCGATATATCTGTCTGGCTACGTTCTAGCAATCACATGAAGTACCTGCCAAGCTAGCTGACATGTTCAAGAAGGAGATTAACACATGTATTTCACGTAACTGCACAGCTACAATTATCTGCGAAACAATGATGAATCATAATCATACAGTACGCAAAATACGAAATTATTAATTTATTATTTTTGCACTCTAGCCGTTCTAAACCTTTTTACAGGACAGCACAGGGTAGGAAATATATAGGGTTTAAGTGCAGGAACTTCACCAGCAAGAACTATCTATGGTTTTAAACAGATTTTAGTTAACGGTAATGAGAAATTTGTTTAGCATTATGAGCGGGAATGGTTAAAAAAAAAATAAAACACATATCCTAGTTTCGCAAAAAGCCTATACTTGAATTTTTTTTTCTAAGGATTGAGGTATGCTAGATTTATTAGACGAATTTGCATATGCCCCTATTTTCTTATATTCCCAAGAATACATGTGACAAATACGGCGTAACATTTGTGAAAATGCAGTAGATGTAGAAGGATGCCTACGTTTTATCGAGGCTTACTAGGTGATGAATATAACCAAAATCCTTTTTGCCTTACGTCAGACAGATATTCGTAATATCATTGCAGGCATCTTCGTGAAAGTGTGCTAACAGCCTTTATCTCGGGTAGACCNCGTCAGACAGATATTCGTAATATCATTGCAGGCATCTTCGTGAAAGTGTGCTAACAGCCTTTATCTCGGGTAGACCGAATTTATTTTTCACACCCGTACTTGATGTAATTGGATTGTACGTCGCATATCTATACCAGAAGCACAGAGGCGAAATTATGTGGCGGTTCCTTTGACGTCGGCGTAACCATTCTCTGATTGGCTGCGCGAAGTTCCGGGAACGGTCCTTGCGTCTGATTGGCTACCGCGCAATGAGAATGGTTCCGTATTGAATGGGCTACCGGCTGACAAGTAGGTTACTTGGTGCTATTGGTGAATGGTGTTCCGACATGAAGCTGGCCAGTACCGCCATTTTGCTGACGTGTGCGGCTGGAGTTCGCGTAATAGGCTGCTGTTTCGCCGCTGTAGTCATACTTACTCTGTGCCAGGAGGCTATAAACGACGGCAGCTCCTAATTGTAGTGGACTCCGAACCAGATAACTCTGTTTGGCACCCAAGATTGAGTCATGCAACGATTGGACGAGAACCTCAAAGCGGTGTTCATTTCGTATGAAACACCATTTGCGTCGTCCACTGAGTATGTGATCATTACGCAGTCGTCTTGCAAGTTGCAAACGCGTACTGCTTTGCAGGCCAACGTGTGGACACGATTGGCCAAGTGATAGCGAGTGGCTTTTGCTCGTGCCCAGGGAATCGACACCGCGCCAAAGTAGTGCCAGCCACTACAAGTGAATGCCAGGCAAGGCGAGCATCACTGTCTACATGTTGGAGTGGAAAGATTTGGGCGGCTCTCAACATCGAGGTCTTGAGAGCCTATGAGGTGAGTATGGAGCAGCGCCGGAATGCAAGGGCGAGGGAAACGGGGGATCGCCAAGAAAACCCGCCGACCAGCGGCATCGTCCTGCACGATTCAAACTTGCGAAAATCCGGGAGTGGCCCGGCCGGGGATTGAACCCGGTTCGTCTTGTTGGGAGGCGAGTAGTCTGACCACTACACCACCGCGTCCTCGTGTCTACATGTTGGCGTTCGCCTTCACTCGGTCAACCTGGACCAACTTGTGTAAGGAGCTGTAAGTGTTGGGGCCGCGGTAGCTGAGCGGTTAGCCTGCTCGCCTCCCACCAAGGCGAACCGGGTCAATCCCCAGACACGTCATCCCGGATTTTCGCATGTGGGAATCGTGCCGGACGATGCCGCTGTTCTGCGGGTTTTCTCAGGGATCTCCCGTCTCCCCCGCCCCTTCATTCCGGCACTGCTCCATACTCACCTCAATCACTCTCATCGGCTGTCAAGACCTCGCTGTTAAGAGTCGGCCAAATCTCTTCACCAGCTCACTCACGCTGTAAGTGTGGATGGCGGGTGTGGCACGCAGGTGGCTGGGCTGCAAGCGCACGGTGGCGGTGTGCTTCCTGGCGTACATCCCGTTCATCACGGCGCAGCTGGACGGCACGTCGTACACGCTGATCCCGGGCGCCGTTCTGATCGGCGTGGCGCTGGGGCCCATCTACTCCGCCGCCAGCACCTACCTGCAGTTGCTGGCGCGCTCCGTGCCGCGATCCAGGGCCTCCTTGGAGGCCATTCTCGTGCGCCTCCTCTCCATCTTCTACGTCTTCGTCAGCCTCTCGCAGGTCTGGGGCAGCGCCATCACCGCCCTCGGTGCGTACTCACTCTTGAGACTACCATGACAGCAGCAGTTGTGGTGGTAGTGGTTGTGTTGTTGTTAGTAGCAGTGGTGGTGGTAGTAGCGATGGTGATAGTGGCTGTGTTGGTGTTAGTAGCAGTGGTGGTGGTAGTAGCAGTGGCAATGTTAGTAGCATGGGGTAATGTTAGTAGCAGTAGTAATGTTAAAAGCAGTGGAGGTAGTAACAGCTGTGGCAGTAGCAGTGGTGACAGTAAAGCAGTGGTGGTAGTAGCAATGGTGATGTTAGTAGCAGAGGAGGTAGTAAAGCAGTTGTAGTAGCAGTGGTGGTAGTAAAGCAGTGGGGGTATTACGGTAGTAATAGCAGCTGTAGTTGTAGTAGCAGCAGGGTTGGTAGTTGCAACAGTAGTGGTAGTAGTGATAGTAGCACTAGTGGTGGTAGTAGCAGCATTAATAATAACGAGATGCTAATGTAGTTTTGATGGTAGTATTAATGGTGCAAGTAGAAGAATAATTATTATAAATGGTGGTGGTAATAGCAACATTAGTTTAATGATATTGTTAATATTGTTGGTGGTAGTATAGTAGCATTAGTATTAATGGGGATGGTAAAAGTGTTGGTGGAGTCATAGTGTCTGGTGGTTGTAATAGTGTTGGTCGTTTTAGAAGTATCATTATTATTGGTGTTGGTAATGACTTTGGTGATTGCAGTAGCATTAGCATTAATGGCTGCAAAAGTGTTGGTGTTGGTATAAATAGCCTTAATATAAACTGAGATGGTGACAACGACACGTTAGTGGTAGTAACACTGATATTAAAGATGGTGGTAATATGTTTGGTGTGTGTGGTGGTAGTATAATTAGTAAGTTATGAGGTCAAAAGTAACGGCACACCCATTGCTGTTGGTTCCAAAGGCGCCAGCGGTGTAACTAATAAGATTATGAACCTTTCTGTGTTTTTAGTAGAGTGTCAACCCTTCAGGGTAGGCTCTTCAATAAGTTCAGTTTCTAAGCTAGCAGATTTGTTTCCATTATTTCTGTAGTATAATAAATAGTCGATGTTTGCCTGTTGGTCGAGTGGATCTGGCACGCAAACGACGCTCCAGCTCATCTCAAGGATTTAACATTGGGTTCGAGTTAGGACTTTGAGCTGATCAGTTAAGCAGTCCCTCCTGATTGCCTTCAAACCACGACACAGCTGGCGCTGACTTACGGACAGGAGAATAATCGTTATTGTACCGGAAAAGGCCAAATCCAACCTGTTGCCTCAGTAGCCTGAAAACCAGAACCCTAACTTTACCAGCCGTAACAAAAATTGCCACATATATTCCGAACGCTTGATAATATCAAGAAAATAAAACAAAATTACGTGCAGAGTTCCTCGATGGCCACAATTTATAAGAGGTCGAGCTCTTGTTTGTTGTCAGGAGGGGGGAGTGGGTTGGAGCCTGAAATTGACTCAAAATTTCTGAGCGCCAGGAAGGTAGTAATTGACTCGGAGCCGACGTTAATCTGGGAGTTCCGTCGTATTTGATGGTTTTGGCATAACAGTGCAGTGTAAAACCCCTGCTTCGATTTTTGACAATATTTTCCTAATTTATTGTTTATTTGTAGCATGCATTTACAGCGCCCGTTAATTCGAGACGTCGACTTGGTTCAACTTAAGGGAAGGGAAATGTAATTTTTCCAACATAGCTTCTCTTAAGTGTAATAAATTTTCACAAAAGTGCCTAAATAAATGCCGAAGGCTAAACTTACTAACTCATCACGTTTTAAATGTTGTTAACAGGAATATATTTTTATTAAAATTAATTTTTGTACAATAGTTTTAGCCAGTTACCTATTTCGGGAGTGGGTTTCCCATTGCCCAGTTCCGTTCGTAAATAGTTAAAAGTAATAATTACATATGTGCAGGTTTATGTTCCTGAAAATAAGACCTAATGTTATGGCACTTCTTTGCAGCAAGAACATGTTGAATGTTTTGCTTGGTTTGTTGCAAGCCGAATATTTCCACACAATGTAAACACTTTCCTGGTTCTCAACATGCTTGCTGACAAATGGACAATTGCGCGGCACTCGTCAAAGCATTAGGAATTATCGCCTTACAAATGGTGACAGAGAACATGATACGGGGAGGGGGGGAAGAGACAGGCGTGTAAAGATGACCACGAAAAAGAGAAACACCGTGTTATTGTCGACGCAAACACAAACTACGCTGTGGAGAAATAAAGGAGGAATATTTGTAGACAAATCGAATCATGTCGTTTGGAAGTATGCCTAATTTTAGTTACAGGCTGTGTAAAAAAAGAGCAATTCTTTGAGGTGGGAAATTTCCTCCCTACCCACCCCAGTGATGACGCAAATTAGTAATAGTGGTAACTGTATTAGTGGCAGTAGTGGAAGTAGTGGGAGCATTGGTGGTAATTGCGATAATATTATATTAGTGGTGGTGCTGGTGGTAATAGCGTTATTAGTGGTGTTTCCAGGACTAACAGCGTTCTTAACATATTTTATACCGTGTGCCAACTTTGACTTAAAATGTTAAGTTTATCCAGGAGAACGTTGTGCGAGATTTTATACTGACTTGTACATAACACCTAGACTGTTCCAGTGCTTGGCGCTATCTTGTTAGGTTGCAATTCCAGTTTTATCCCGTGCCCATTAGTAAGAGACTCTTTATCATTTCGCGTTATAAAACGGCACCATGCTACCTCGCGCATATGCCAGTTGTTCACGGAATTAAGCTGCCCAAGTGCTTAATGTACACCACTGGTTCAGACATCTCCAGGGCGTGTCTGATGAGCGGAAGCCCAGTAACATAAGCGAGACCGGCAAATACTTGTGTAACACATAGCATGTTATCAAATCACAAAGTGGAATGTAGCTGAGTGTACCTATTTGCTACCCAAAGAGAGCAAGATAAGGCAACCCGTATACCCAGGTGTTTATCGCACTTAACCTTGAAACCATAGATCTATTTCGCGGAAACACAACCGCTTCTTAAAGTAGGATGCCGTTTATATGCCGTTCCCTGGATGATCGGTCAAAGAATTCATCACTGTGGTATTTTCTTTGCATTAAAAAAAAAGGCTCAGTGGCTCGACGGAGAAAAACTAACACCACTATGTCACAATATACCTGCACGCAAAAAAAAAAAAAAAAAAGTAAAATTTGCATTTTTGGTAAGTTTATCACACGCAACATACATTAAAATTGTACAGAGCAAACTTTTGCGGAATTTGATTCTGTTTCCTGCGATTCTTTTTCTATTAAAAATAAATATCGTGGGCTGAAATTCGTTGTGAAACTCCTGATCTCTAGCCAATATTTGATATTCAAATCTACAGTTGTTACACATTCTGCAGCATAATTTCTGTTGTATAATTAATTTTTTGTCTAAATTTTATAGTAAATAGCGAAACGTCAAGGGACCACAACTTTTGTTACGTACATTTAACAAGTAAATTTCTGTGGCAACTTTTCAGCATTATTATGTCGAATACATACTTACTCCTTTCCCCTCAGTGGTGATTTAAGAAGCAAAGTGCTTGATATACACCATTAAGTCTTCGGTTCGACGCCAACTCAGTACTACATGAAGTTTTTAAGACGTAAGTAAATCTCCGGATTACGGCGAATATAAACAGCGATGATTAATAAATGACAAAATATTGAGGAAATATTAGGAAATTTTTTATATAGCATTCTTAATATAGTTTCTTTGTACGTTATTGTATTTATGCGGACATAATTTCCTTTAAATTTTACGAGATTTAGTATTTTTTTGATTAAATATACCTTTCCTTTTGTTTACTTCGCAGGTTTAATTAAGCTCGGAAATTTATTGATCATTTCATTTTTAGTTTACAGTATTTTTGTCTTTATTATCACGTTTATTTTTGGTTTCTTTTTTCGGGGGTCCAATTCAGCCAAACTGGTAAACGACGGGTTTCCTGAATTATCATGTCAACTTCTAGCTTTAGCAGTTATACCTCGCAGTCCAAATCTGTATAAATCAGTGGCGTGAGGTGAACTGCTGCGAGGTAAGCTGGCGTTAGCTCCGTGCTGTACCATGTTGCGTGCTAGTTTACACTCCCGCCACCACTAAAACATAGCTCGGCAGCTGACGCCACAGGACGCGTGTAATGGGTCCCGTGCTGCTCGCTTGTGAGTGGTCGGAATACGTTCAGTTTCCGCTAGGCTGCGCGGTAGTTATTGGTTCCTCCTGCGTGCACCGGGAATCCACAGCAGTGGGC
Organism: Clitarchus hookeri; assembly: GCA_002778355.1. Classification (NCBI taxonomy): domain Eukaryota; kingdom Metazoa; phylum Arthropoda; class Insecta; order Phasmatodea; family Phasmatidae; genus Clitarchus; species Clitarchus hookeri. The sequence goes on from NQII01001466.1 coordinate 44,754, forward strand.
AATCACGAGCTTACCTAGCAACAGTTCGCTGCACGCCACTGGACACCATCTGTAATCATCCTTATCTACATAATAATTTGCACTTTGGATATTTTGATGAACTTTCCGAGGTGCGGTATCGACTTCTGGTGCGGTATCGACTTCTGGTGCGGTATCGACTTCTGGTGCGGTATCGACCTCTGGTTCGGTATCGACCTCGTACCATGCTGGACGTCGCCTTAAGGATGTTCACTCACGGTCGCAGCACTTTCTCTAAGGCAAACGGCGCAAGGCGCATGAGCGGGGGTCTGTGTGCATCTCTTTCTTACACACGCGTGTCGCTTCGTTGTAGTGCTGGCCGAAGACTCGGTGGTGCAGTCCCCGAACGCCAGCATGGTGGCGACGCTGGAGAGGTACTGCGGCGTCAACTTCTGCCCCGGGAACATCGCCGCCATCAGGAACGACCCCTACCTGGCGAGGCCGTCCGACGAGCGCATACACACCGTCGTCAAGATATACTTGGCGTGCGCCATCGTGGCCTTCCTCATCGTCATATTCGGCGTGTCGTCCCTCGACAGGTAGGCCTGCTCCTCCAACATCGACGATCGCGATACGTTCACGTGTATCTGCCTATATAGTCCATTCACGATTACTTACAACTTTTCTGAAGCCCTGATTCAGTTCTACTTCCAGGATATTCCTTCGCCTCGTGCAGACGAAGCTTAACTACGTCTAGAAAATTACATCAAAGGGACAGCGCACCACATTCGTGCGCACTCAGTAAAATCAATTTCGCATAAGAACGATTTCTTACATATCTATCCCTCCCCCCCCNTCCCTGTTTTATTCACATTTATTATAAATTAAATACTATAATTTATATGGGAAATATAAGTAAAAGTTTTAATTTAACCAAAAATAAGGTACTTCTATTTAAAAAAAAAAGTTTAAAACGCTTGTGATGTGTGACATATTTAGGAAACAACCAAAAACGACATACATGGTGTGGTTTTTCAAAGGTTTGATTTCAAATTGTACGGGACTGGCCCAGCGGAAAGGATAAGGTTTTGATCTTAAGAGCAAAGATTGGAGAGATTTGGGCGGCACGAGTTCTTGAGAGCCGATGAGGGTGAAACTAGGCGAGTATGGAGCAGCGCCAGAATGCAATGGTGGGGGAAACGGGAGATCCCCGAGAAAATCCGCCGACCACCATCATCGTCCGGCACGATTCCCTCAAAAAGTTTTTTTTTTTTGTAAAATTTTTAATTCTCTGAAAATTACAGGTTTTAAGAACGCAACAAAAATTCAAAAACACACAAACTCTTACTAATTTACTCCTACTTGCTATCTTGTAACATGGTTCTTCTTTTCAAAGGGCACAAAGTATTTTTTGTTTGAAAACGATATTGTGAAAGGTAGTTGAGATACACCCAAAATCCTATAACGTGAAAACGCCTATCCTTTCGCTCAGTCAGTCTAGAAGTAATCAGCTACCCTAACAGCTTGGCAGGAAATGCATAAAATTAATAACAACCTTACGCTACTCTCGCCTTTCAGGCAGTGTCAGCATAATACTTGAGTGCTGTTCGGGTTTACTGGCCACTGTGAGGAGCTAGAAGATTCACGACTGCATGACCATCAGTTTTGTTGATCACGGTATTCCCATCTATAGGCTGTTCACGATAAAGTGAGCACTTTTGAGGCCCTAGTTACTTTTTCCTTTCAGCCATATTTTATCCTTTATCCACATTTTAAAATATATATTGCCATGTAAGTAATAAACGCAGTGTGTATATATTCCACCTCACTTGGAAGTTAGTGTCTAAGGCTAAAATGAAATATATTTATTGACTATTATTTCAAATAAGAGGGCTTTCAAAAGTGCTCACTTTACCGTGAATAGCGTATACAACCGTGCTATTGACTCAGAAAACACCGGAGTTGAAAGTATTCCGTGATTGAAGTGATGTACACTTTGAGTGATGCTGGCGTAATATTACGTTTGCAGAGAACCTTATAAAAAAACTCGCGAAGTAATATTTCGTCGCCAGTGTCTTCAAAGAACACGGATGTTGTAACGTTATGGCAAACTCTATACAGCCCACTTAAATTCAAGCGATCAACTATTACCTCGGTAGCACTCAATGTGATAAGGAGGTGACTACTTTTGGAAGGTTCCCGAGGCGGTGTAGTTAAGATGGAGATGAATCAGCGACGGAATAGAAGAGCAGGGCGAAATGACAGTACCTCGAGAAAATCTGCCTTCCAAGAGAAACGTTCACCACATTTTCAGCATGTGGCTCGCCGAAAATTGAACCCAGATATCCTTTATATGATGAGGCTTTCTGTACAATATCCACGCGAATACTACAGTCTTTGTCAACATAGGAATTACGCACTTTTGAATGTCCTGCTTGGACTTACTTTTCAGCCCATCTCGTATACTCCCATCATACGTAAAACCATTATTGCTATTGATTGACCTTATCACTTTATTTATGCGTCGGTCAAGTGTAACTTTGAAACTGTTACGAATGAAAATAAGTTACTAATATGCTGATTCTTAATTTTATATACTCATAACAAACAAGCAGTAAATTAAATAAAGCCTGAGGTCACAAATTTAAACGTTTTGTTTTAAACACGACGTTAAGACATGGAACTATTTTTCCTACTTCGTTGCCAACTTTACTAGTAGCGAAACGTGGCGTTATGGATAGCTTGATATTTTGTAGACATTTTAATGTCAAAAGTTGATTTCGAAAGTTGTCAGTTGTCCTCACCTGCCCACATACATTTTACCTGTTCTGAACACAGAAGCAAAGCTGCTCTAAGGGCAACAATGTTACAGATACAAAATGCTATATCGCTCTTGCAGGTAAGCTACAGGACCGGAGCGCAGTTTCGAAATCATGCAGCGTGCGACCAGGGTAATTTCAAGCTGCAAACCTACTGTATCGTTTTGGGATGATAATGTAAATGCATTCGCAACGTCACTCTACCATTTACAGTTTTCAATACTAAAATTTCCAGTCTTAGAAAATTTTTAAAAATACTTGCCCTAAATAATTTTTGTTCCCAGAAAATATCACAGACGAAACTATGAATTGAAACTTATCTGCTGTACTGAAACGTCATTCAAACGCTGTTTGTAATAAGACACTATTTCAAAAGCATTCTAACAAAACGTTATTTTACGTAACCGTTTGGCGGCTGGTGCAGGTGGGACGCTTAATAGTAAGGTTACGTGATAATTTAGTAGTAATTTACATGTGTTCAAATTTTGATAATTAGCCATTTAAGAAATGTGCTGTTGGCGCAAGTAGACGTTAAATTAATTTATGGCCACTTCGAAATCGCCGCTAAAGCTCGTGTTTTAAGAAAATTTTGAAATGTAAATCCCATTTAGCAAGGCATTTTTTCAAAGAAAATGACAATGCTGATCCCAAATGTTTTACGAAAGTAGGAGGTTTCTTCTTTCAGTTACTGTGTTCTGTTCTGTTGGTCTAATAACTTTGTATTTTTTCCCTGATCTTCGTCAACAGAATTTTCGATTGTCTTCCAAAAAAAAGTGCATTCATGAACAAAATAGTTTTTACAGATAGGTTAGAATAAAATTTGGTAAATTAACTCCGCAATGAGTCGGTAACTAATGTGTGAGGAAGAATAATTTTTTCTCAGCTATGGTTATATTATTAATTTCTTATTTAAGACAGTTAACTTCAGAAACTATCAGTCATTATTGTTGCTATACTCTCTCTCTCTCTCTCTCTCTCTCTCTCTCATGTAAGTTGCAAGATTTTGAAAGCTCTAAGAAAGTAGCGCCAATGATTACTTTTCGTCTATGTATTCTTTCGCCATCAGCTGGTGCGTCAAGTGGAGGCTGTATTTTTTTTCAACACGCTGTCAGTTAATCCACTTGCCATTGTACTGTAATGCTAAACAAATTTTAAGATATTTTAGACTGACATCTGTCTAAAAAAAATTAGTAGGTTATAAAAGTAAAAATATAAAACCTTGCAAAAAATTAAATATTTGCTAACTCTTTTTTAATTTGTCCGAGACTGAGAATTTGGGTTAAAATTTGCGAGAGAGTAGTTGTAACTATTATCACACTTTGGACGCCATGTCTAAAATAATTGGAACTAAAAGTAATTCGGGAAATTTGATTGACAACGCACTTCTATTCACCAGCGACTATTGATTGCAATGCAATAATTATGCTATTAATGATACTAACCAGTTCGAGTTGGAAATATGTGACATGGAATAACGTAAGAATTGCTTAAAAACTATTCACGCATGTCCCACTTTCTTCGTTTTATCAATACAATATAGTAACAATACAGAAACAAGGAAATTTGTTTTCGGGAGAACATTATGGCATATAATTTATGTAGACGAACGATTACCAGCTGAATAGAAATTACTAGTACTCAAAATCGCTATACACGAAAATGTATTACTTTAAAAATTATGCAGAGCTAGCGGAAAAATTAAATTATTGGTATATGTTCGTAAATTTGTTATACATCACAAACGAAACCTATTCTTTTTTGGCTGGTAATGCTTCGGGAAAGATCGGACAGATGGAGCGTACAGCATGACAGGGCGAGGTGTGAGCCGTTTGCATTACTCAACAGACAGCAGCACGTCCCCCCTCTTGATCCCGTCTTTTTAAAAGTTGACTGTTCTTCTATTACTGCCTCGGAACGACACGAATTTTAAATATATTTCGTCAAATTATTATAAAAATAATTCGACTATATTATGCAATATTTCTGTATGCTTTTGGAATTAATAGCAAGCACGTATGGAAATCATGGTTGGAGATGTGAAACAGATTTTGAAGTTGCGTTTCATTTGGATACAGATCATTTTATTGTGCATTTCATTTTGAACACCTATACATTACTACTTTATTACGAAGTTTAGTTTGTAACGCTAACACCCACTGTTTTCTGACCAAGTAAAATAAAATGTATTAATTAATCTAGGCACTCTTTCTTATAGCGTATTTTCTGCTTGTCCAGTGTGCGTCGGCAGTACACTCAGAATAGCCAACGTAATATTAACTTTTGTTCGTTCGTGCATCAGCTGAAACAGGATTTTGTAAATGGCACTTGGTTTGTTTCGTATACGTCAATTTGCCACTCACTGACAGTCAGAATCTCGCCAACTTATATGAGACAGACCATACTACAAGAAAACTTTCAGTATTTATTTTTAGTCTTTCAGGAGTATTATTAAGCCAAAATCACATTAAAAAAAATAAACACTTTTAAATTTAATAACTATGTCAAATTCATTTTGGTTACTTTTTGGGTGTTTTTAATTTAATTAATTAATTTCGCCAGCAACTGAGGATGATGTTCAAAGAAACAAACGTCAAATTTCAGGTACAAAGATTCGAAAGACAGCCACGTCTCGGGATTCGTTCTTCTGACATCTACGGTAAGATTAATGAAGAACAGAAACCAGCTGCTTATCATACCGATAACTATGTGGTGTGGCATGCACAAGGCATTTATTGAAGAAGAGTTCACACAGGTATCAACACAGGTTTTTTTTTATAAAAATTGCTGTTAAAGAAAGCATTACTAAATTTTCAGAAATGTCATGCAAATTAATTAAAATGCACTCAGAAATATTTTTCTGAGATATTATAAAAGCCGTTATGGCACTTGTAAGTGATAGAGTAATGACCAGAGGATATGTTAATAACTTCCAATATAATCAATGTAGTCAATAAATTTAGACAGCGGTAATTTTTTGTTTATTTTCGTTATTTATAGAATAGTAATTTTTATAAAAATGCGAGCTTGCGCGTTTCAATGTATTTTACACTGAAGTGTGTAACTGTAGAGAATAATCCGATCATACTTCGGTAAATGGGAAAAGGTTCAGCAAAAATTATAATTTAGAGACCAAAGCAAAAATACAGAAACAAAAATAGTTTACCTCCAGCAGTAAATCCAATTTTAAATTCCATTACATTTACTTATACTGTATAATAATTAACGTAAAAATATTTTCGTTAAACTGTGATTCACTTTCTAAATGTATTTACTGTTGGTGGTTGACAATTTTTCTGTATTATATGTCTACATATAGATATATGCAATATGTACGCATAAAATGTATTGGAGACATCATACAAAATATATGTATTGGAATTTCTTGCTTTGAGATAAGTGAAGTATTAGTATGCACTCCAAGTTTGCTGACACTGCGAATACGAGAATTTGAGATCGTGTCCGAGATACTGAAGATTTCAGTTTATGGAAGTCATCTATTGAAGAGAGATATGACTGGAAAGATACGACTTCTTGGTTTTCTTGGTTTTTAATCAGTTATTCTAACTTATGCGAGACACATTAATCTGTGAAGCTGGCCTTGTAGCGCCCACATTAAATAAAATGTAGAGGGGAGTGATGACAGGGGAGAAATTTAAAAACAGCCTCTTATTATTCGCAAAAGCGATATCTGTGACACGCATTGCGTAAGTGTAATGAATTCCTGAATTCGAATCCCAGTCAAGCAATGTGCTTGACTTGTTCTTATGACAAGAATGATCTCTTTTATATATATATATATATATAAGCCTCCACCAAAATGCCCCGATTATCCAACCTGTTTAAAGTTTATGCATTATCTCCAGATAGGTTAGCCGATTATATTTAGACCTTTGCTTGCTGAAAAAAACAGAAAACACAATTTTTTAAAATGTAGGTATATTATTCTACGACTGAAAATAAGTAAATCCCCGTTATAAAAGTTTTCACATTCTTGGGATGAGGCAGAAAAAAAAGGGGGGGGGGGCAAGTATGACGGTACAATGTAGCTGAGAGGCTGGTCTTGTATCCCGTCTGATTATTCGTTATGAATGAAACTTCCTGTGGATCCTCAGCGATCTAAACAAAAGAGAGCTTTCCAAATTTACTTCATGTCAGCATAGCATCTGTTAATCGAGCCCATTTGTTTGTCGCGTCTGCCTACTGAATCACCATAGCGTAGAAATAGTGTCATTCTAAATTCTAGATGAAACCGCCTGGAGATAATTGCAAATATGTTCCTGCCATAATTATTAAGGGACGTCTATGCACAGTTTCAAATTAAGAGTTTTAATTAGATTTAATTACAAATAACTAGTTACTGCTAGTGATGGAACCAAACCTTTCTGACAGAATTCAGATTTCTTGATTGAAATCTTGACGTTTGTAACAATTTGCTAGGTAATACAATCCTTGCTCATTAAGAAAGTAAAACATTTCCCGATAAGTTTCAGGCTGCATAGTTGACAGGCAAACAAGTGCACCCTTAGAAAACGCTTCGGCAATTTTCACTATTTTAAATGTTATATTTCATGTCCAACATAAAAACGTTTATATCAGTTTTGTGAGATATAAAAGCGCATCTCCTATTTTCTTAATGGCGATGTGCGATACTGCCCATCAAACTTTCACCAAATTTACTATTTTATCTCAAATAATTTATAATTTCAAAAATAACATTGTTTTTGGAACTTTCCGTTTTTTTTAAAGATGCATAAACATCGTAATAATAATTGCCGTTTGTAAGCGGCATTACGTTTCATTTCTCGTTTTACAAAATGTATTATCTCACAGCATTTTGACCTGAAATTCAGAATATAAGGTATTCTTTATCACTAACAGGCCACCTGAAAAACCTCGTACAGTTTTCTTACCAAGGCAGAGTCAGCATGGTTGGTACAGTAATAATCAGGCTCAAAGCAATTTTACTTTTACTTTTGACTGAACGATACGCAAAGAGGTGAAAATTAAGTAGGGCTTGCATGAAACATGAAATTATTACCAGTCGCATTCGAACGGATGACTTCAAACTTCATGGTAAGATATAGGGGTGACGATAGAACATTTTGCAATGAGGAAAGGAGAGCCTAACGTGATCTCATCTAGTGACGACAATGTGCAGGAGCAGTAACAAGGACAACGTGTGTTGGTTGTTGCCCACCGGTTGTCATAACTGTACCTGAAGTGATGGACTGGCAGAGGCGGGTCCTTTATGTAGACACCACGCTCACCTGATCGTGCCCCATCTGGCCTCTACTTTCCGGTACATTTTAAATCTCTTGTTTATGCGATATCTGTCGACACCCAGGTGGAACTGACGACTCGGGTACGGCGCACGGCTGACATTATCAGTGCAACGATGGCCTACTTAGAACTTGCGTGCTGCGACATGCAGCTGAGTTGCGTAGTCTGTGTGGACTAATGCTGAGAGATGTTTTGGTCACATGTTTGCACTGCGTGTCCGATAATCACCGTGATTGTCTTCCTACCTGTGGATGCTGTAATCGTCAGTAATATCCAGAAGGAGTTTCGTTTAGACTAACGGCTCTTCATCGCAAAGACCAAGTGAGGTGGCGCAGTGGTATTTTCGGACTTGGATTCGGGAGAACCTAGGTTAGAATCTCGGTCCGGCCTTCTGATCTCGATTTCCCACCAGGACTTCCCGAAATCACCCGGGGCTAATTCTGGGGTGGTTCCTTACTGCAGGTCATTACCGATTCCTTCCATGTTCCTGCTTCTCTGGGTGACTTACTCCGTCTCTAAGGACTCTGTTAACAAAACATTATGCCCTAACCATAATTTTTTCATGGTTAAATGAGCCCTCCTTAAGATTTGGTTTTCTTCTCATTTTGTATCCTTCCGTCATATGTAAAATTAACGTTGTCATGGGCCTGATCACTTTATCACGCGCCAGTCGAGTGAAAATGTGAGATTTTTTAGGAACCTAATGTGTTAATAATGTGCCAGTTCGTACTCTAATGTGTACAAAAACACCAAATTTGTTTGCCACAAATTGAAACATTACACTCGCAATACAACACAAAGAATTAGAGCAACTAAACTGAGAGACTGCATGCCATTGTGTTCTGTAGTGTACATGTAGTTATGGGCAGTGATTTTTTTTTCGAAGGCTGATTTCAGGAGTACTCACTTTACCATGAACAGCATATACCTATTCGTCTTCATTGTGTTTACCACATTTGGCATTATTGACANAGGAGTACTCACTTTACCATGAACAGCATATACCTATTCGTCTTCATTGTGTTTACCACATTTGGCATTATTGACACTTGGGTTTCAGCCACGTCGTAGTCGAAGAATATCCCGACATTTCGACACACATTGCAGTCGTCATATTCAGGGTAGCAGAAACTGTTAACTTGTGAGGATGTGTTTGCTTGTGAGTCCTGATGCTTAAATAGTGTTAGTCCAGCTGCATGAATGACTATTGACATGGCAGCCACTGTTTGGTCAGCAACAACGACCAGACCAAACAGGAAGCACCTCTCTCTCTCTGCCCGGGGTATNGGAGTACTCACTTTACCATGAACAGCATATACCTATTCGTCTTCATTGTGTTTACCACATTTGGCATTATTGACATTTGGGTTTCAGCCACGTCGTAGTCGAAGAATATCCCGACATTTCGACACACATTGCAGTCGTCATATTCAGGGTAGCAGAAACTGTTAACTTGTGAGGATGTGTTTGCTTGTGAGTCCTGATGCTTAAATAGTGTTAGTCCAGCTGCATGAATGACTATTGACAGTTTTTCTTTGGAGTACCACATGGCAGCCACTGTTTGGTCAGCAACAACGACCAGACCAAACAGGAAGCACCTCTCTCTCTCTGCCCGGGGTATNACATGGCAGCCACTGTTTGGTCAGCAACAACGACCAGACCAAACAGGAAGCACCTCTCTCTCTCTGCCCGGGGTATTTAAAAGCCAGAAGGTCCCTCAGAGATTCAGAAGGTAACAGTTTCTGCCACCCTGAAGATGGCGACTGCAATGTGTGCAGTAACATCGGGATACTCTTCGGTCGCTGAAATACAAGAGCCAAGAATGCTCAGACAATGGCCACGAAAGCCTGCGAACTTTGTTTACAGTCTCTAGTCTTCATACACATGTGTGGGGTGTCTGTGAATTGTGGTGTTGGAGCAGGCGTACGTGAGCTGCGCGTGGAAAATTAGCAACATCGGCACAGTGATGATCTGCTACGGCCTGGCGACGGCCGCCGCCTCCATGCTTGTGGGCTTCGTGGGGCGGGCGACGGTACGCGTGCTGGCCGTCTGCCTCGCCACGGTGCTGCAAGTCAGTTTGCTGCTCGTGCTGCTACACTGGCACCGGCTCACCGCCTACCTCTACTCCTATACCGTGGTCGCCGGCCTCTGGGCCATCATCGGCGGCGTCTGGATCATCCAACTCAACTGTGAGTCCACCTCACCACAATTCCTCCGTGTTCTTGGAGTTAAAGGCCGTTCACGATAAAATGAGCACTTTTGAAATCAACCTTGGAAAAAAAGTCACTGCTTCTGCCTGCGTGTATTTTAACAGCAGCACTGAGTACAATTTGCCCAGTAAAGTTGATGATGTGGGAGGGAAAGTAGTTCCATGGCTTGACGTCGAATTAAAAGTGTTCGGTAAACATTTGTAATAGCTTAAATTATTAATTTGGTTTTTTTAATCCATCTAAGTGTAATAAATAGCAGATTTATAAAATATTTACTTTTCTAATATTTCACAGTTTTGCTTGACCGACGAATGCATAAAGTGATGAGGCTGATGGCAGTGTTAATTTTACATATTTCGGAAGAATACACTACATGAAGACAACTATATCTTAAGCAGGGCTTTCAAAAGTGCTCAGTTTAGCGTAAACAGCCTATAGCTTTCTGGCCAGACACATGTAGCTAGATCGCGGTTGGTTGAGCAGTTTTGAAAAATATTTCAAACTTAAAGTGCAGTACAAATTTACTGAAAATAATGACAAGCTATAATTGATTCGCCTATATTCCCGAATGCATGACCATCAGTTCTGCTGGTCTCTGGTATTCCCGTTTACAAACTTCCTATTGGTTCACACAACATAGCACATGCTACTTAGACTCATGATCAGTTAAATTATAAATACCTGCATAGTATCGTGTAGCACCACATTTTGACCTGATGTTGAAGATGATGTGATGTTACATGAACACCATAAGGCACCAGAAGCGGCGGGAGTCATACTGACCCATGACCACTTCACCGCACAGCCTCCCACAATGCACGGAGATCGGTCAGGGCAGGATCCAAGTCGCGCACATGCCTCTCGACAGCATCACAGATGTATTCGACAGGAGTGAGGTCAGGTGGCCTCGAGGACTAGGCAAGCAATCTCAAGTCCGTGGAGTGTTCATCCAACCACTTGGTCATAAATCGGGAGCAGTTGGCTGGTGCATTATCTTATTTAAGGTACAGGTCACCAGTAAGGAGATGCAGGGGCAGAAACGGGTGCACATTATCTTCCAGCAGCTTCCTGTATCGTTCTTTATGAGAATACCACCAACGGCCTGAACTGCCCCCTGATAACCTCGAGGCATCCATCGCTTCACATGCTTGGCGACACAGTCGTACCCTGCCATAGGCAGTGTGTAATAGGCCAACGTGTACATCGATTTATCCTTTCCAGGCGAACTATTTTTCATGCACCGAGGGTCCAGTGGCGGTGTGGAGGCCTTGTGATGTAAAGAGTGAGTATAAAAGAATACCCCAACTTTGAAGGTCTATAATATCAAAACCATACAACCTACAACCTTGATTGACCAATNTAAAAGAATACCCCAACTTTGAAGGTCTATAATATCAAAACCATACAACCTACAACCTTGATTGACCAATCAAATAAACCATGGAACCGTGAAGTTTGTTTACCATACATTCATAAATGTTCAATGTGACCACCATGAGCGACCTGAACGACATCTATGCAATAATCAAACTCGTTCCACGCTCTCGTCAGCATGTCCGGTGTTACAGTTTTGATGGCGTTCGTAACTCTCGGTTTGAGATGGTGAGGGGGTAGCGAGCTCGCATTCGGCACGTCAATGTGAAGGGGATAGTCTGATGTTTTCTTTATGGTGCGCCACCCCATTGGCACCTAGCTGTTCGAGGATATCTGAACGAGACGTTGCCGCAACGCTGGATTGGTCGAGGAGCAGCTGGTGACCAGGCTCTTCATCACTGACCCTCAAGAAGACCGAATCTTACCCCGTGCGATTTTTTTCTATGGGGGTACATAAACGATAAAGTGTTTCGTCCACCATTGCCGGCTAACATTGACGACCTCAAAACGAGAATTACAGACGCCATCCAAACCGTAACACCGGACATGCTGACAAGAGTGTGGAACGAGTTTGATTATCGCATGGATGTTGTTCGGGCCGTTCGTGGTGGTCACATTGAAAATTTATGAAGAAATCGTAAACAAACTTCAGAGTTCCACGGTTCATTTGATTGGTCAACCAAGGTTGTAGGTTGTTTGGTTTTGATATTATAGACCTTCAAAGATGGGGTATTCTTTTATACTCAGCCTGTACTTTGAGCAGAGGTAGCCTAGTGGAGCAGTGTCTTCTGTGCCCTGTAGCGAGAATATGATTCTGGATGGCATGGCTGCTCGTAGGTCGTTGTGATCTTGTACTGCATTGGCGAGAGTGGTCTGCTACAGTGTGGTATGTTTGTCCGCTGTTATCAACCGAGCTAACCGACGGCGACCACCTGAAAACGACACATTGTTTGCCACGGCAGTTGTCCCTGACTGCGCGGTTTTACTCACACTACACTCTTGACTCGGTGGCCCGTGGGAATCCCAGTGCCTGCACGACGTCGGAGATGGAATCTCCCATATTTCTGGCCCCAGCGATCTGACCATAATCAAATGTGCTTGGATCTGGTTTCCTTCCCATTCTGTGCTAGACAGTCAGCATAGAGTTTGGCGTCATCCCAGTCATATGTGGCTGTGCACTATTACATTCGATGGGGCGACCATAGCGCCTTTTCGCCAACACGACAGGTGTTTCTAATTCAACTGCTCTTGAGTTTGCTGTACAACGTTCATTAATGTATGGCTCTCTGCCAAAATAATGCCGAGTTGAATGTGCCCTAGCCAAATGTTCTATCCTTCTTGAAGTAATATGCAATCCATCTTGTTCATTTGAGTGTTGTTGACATAATATTACTTAAAATGTATGTAATACTATGTTTGCAGAAAACATAATGAACACTGCTGGCGAAGTTATTTCGTCGCTGGTGTCTTCAGAGAATGCAGATGTCGTGATGTTACAGCAAATCCTTTACAACTCAGTTAAAATCGGGCAACGTAATATTACGTCGGCTGCACTCAAAGTGTTAACAAACACGCTGACGGGTATGCTTCAAATGCAGTTGGTAGCAGTGTAGGAAAAGTAATTCTGCATAGCTTTAATAGTGTTCAAACCCTATAATATGTCACATATTTTACATAGAAACACAAACTATATTAAAGACATTTTATATTCACTATCAATGTTTCTAATAAACTCTTCTTTGGGACGTGTACTTGACTTACACTTAGAAAAACAAGTGAAATCAGCAGCTCTTAGCACATTCAAAACCACTGTTCTAACTAGAAGTGTACGATGGTATTGTATATGGTATTATGGTGTCGCTACGAGGCCACCTGAGTTATACAGGTTGGTGGCTGGTAGGTTATACATTTAAATTACTTTGGTTCAGACTAAGGGCACCTGCGGTTGTTGCATTAGGGGTAAACAAATACTAGTATTCTCAGTTATTAGCACACCAGTATTTATTTGTCTGAAGGTAACATAGGTATTTACACACACTGGCGAGACTGACCCCCCCCCCCCTGCAAGTCGTAGGCCTGAAGGGCTGGTGGGCTGAATAGTATGCGTCGGGGAAGGTTTTTGAAAGGAGATGTTTCTCTACTTATCTATGACTGCTGCTTTTGGTGAGTTGTCTTCGTTGGTAGCTGAGGCAAGTTGAGTTGGGTGGCCCTTTGTCAGGCCTTTGGACTGGCTCTCGTTGGCGTGCTGTACTCAGCTGGCTTCTTGCTGCGGCTTTGACTGACTCTCTCGGAAGTCCAGGATGGGTTTCCCGGGACTTGTGCTTTCTCGGGGCGACCTCAGCTGGTGTTCCTTGTTGGAGAGCGCATCTTCTCGTCGACGTCCGCAACGATCCGGCCCGCGTTTCTGACTTCCCCACCTCAGAAACTGCCACTACGTTTTCGGAAATGAGCTCATAAGTTCTCGGCACTGGGTTCCCTCGGGAATTTACACATGAAGTTTCGGCTTTTCATGGATTCTCTCCCCGGTTACATCACTATTGACTTACTGACTGTCTGCTTGCCTCGTCGCCATACGGCGCACGACTATGATGGCGCCTCTTGGTCTGGGGCTGCCACTCATTTCCGAGGATTGACTCATATTCTCGGCACTGTTCTTGTCACGCAACTGATTACTCCCGTTCCGGTGGAACACCTAACTCGTCTCGCGGCTATACCACCTAACAACTCCCGTCTCGGCTGGTGATAATTGACTCGGCCGGTATCTGAACTCCAGCCTGGTGATACGACTGCCTCTCGCACTAACTGCCTTCTCTGCCTCGCATCGTGGCTGCCGAACAACCCCTTCTCGTCTTGGGTGTACAACTGACTGTCAACAAGTGCTCATGAACAACTCGTCACAACTGATCCCCTTCCTTGGCTGTGCCTGAATTTAACCCGTCTCCCGCTATATTCAAGTTAGCTGTCAGCAGTTTCTCGAGAGAGAAATAGGGAAATCCCCTGCGTACCTCGCATATTTTTTTTGTGTAGGATTTCGTGTCTCGTCAGCGGCTTGCGCCCTCCAACTAAGGCGGAGGGATGGTGTGGTAGGACATTTCTGGGGATTCCTGGGAGCTGTGCCTGCATCAAGTCTCGCCGGGGGTTTCCCTGATTCCTTCGTCGAGGGCTTATATCAGCTATTTCTAGGGACTTACCCTGTTTCTCTCAACTTCGGGACATCCCCGNGATTCCTTCGTCGAGGGCTTATATCAGCTATTTCTAGGGACTTACCCTGTTTCTCTCAACTTCGGGACATCCCCGAGGGGTGTGAATACAGCGCAATGCCTATCCCATTTACGCGTCACGCGTCAGTTGCACCAAACAAATTTACAGTTCGAGGCAACCAAATAAGAAAACTAAATAATTTGGTTTCAACAATTAATTTTATAGTGCTCCTATACAAACAATTATTTTATTTTGTTATTTCACTGCTCATTTAAAGTTTAATTTTAAATTTATTGTAGACACATTTCTATTTATTTCCAGTCTGTTGTGTTTGTAATGTGTTAAGAAGGTCCTAGTATATGAGGAGTTATTGATCCGTTGCCATAGTAACTAAATGAACTTATGAGTAATTCTTGCCTCTAGCTCTCTCGTGATTGGTCAGTTGTAGACGGCGTTATTTAATTAAGTTTTTGAAAATAATTTTTATTCATCTTGGTGATCGAAGGCAGGACGGTAGCCTGCGTGGGTTTGGCACACAGGGTTTTTAATTAAATTATATTACAAGGACCCGAGTTCGAACCTGAAAACAGTCTGTCTCGAGGGAGATGAGGACGCGAGGCAAGTTTAAGAAAGAAGCAGGCCTGTATTGGTCGCCGCCCGCGTAGGTTTTCAGGGTGTTAAGTTCGGACTACCGCGTGTGCTAAAATGTGCTGGGTCTGTATTGGCACTACAGGCCCGAGAGTCTGAATAAGGAAGGAAGCCCGCGATAAGAGGTCCTGCCGCATCCAGGGGGATGCGACTGCAACTGAGATCGCCAGTAACGCCTAGAACTTCAAGAATTCTTCGTTTTTAAATTACATTCAGCTAAATTAGAGAAGTATTTTTATTAAGAAGAAGAGAAGAAATTAATTTTTTTTGTCAAGTTGTACTGACTCCCAAATTATTTTAACCAAGGAAAACTTGTAACCCAGAATATCACTCTTAAAACCCTGAGCTAGTCTGGAGCAAAGAAACCATTCAATTAATTTATTTTCCTGTAAGTTGGAATTTTTTTCAATGCCAAGTCTAAAGTAAAATGGAACACCTCAGTCACGAGAGAGGCTAGTGTTGCTGAGGTCGCACATAAGATCTAGTTTGGAAATTGATTGCTTTATTCCTGTCATATTTCATCTGATTGAAAGAAAACTAATTAAATTCGACATTTCTCTGGCATCGTCTCTGCTGAGTAATCATTTCAAATAGCAGTAGATATTTCCCTAGCAATAGTTTTGGTTGCTCTGCATTTGAATTTTTTTTTTGTTGTGTTAATCGTGAGTGTTCTTCTGTCGCACACTTGCGTCNAGTTTTGGTTGCTCTGCATTTGAATTTTTTTTTTGTTGTGTTAATCGTGAGTGTTCTTCTGTCGCACACTTGCGTTCTTTACATCTGTGTTGCACGTTGTCTCCCTACAATGCACTAACTACCTACATCCTCACACGTAAGGCATACGTAACTCGTAGGTGTTTGTGTTGTTACGTCTGGAACCGTACGCCGGGCTTAATTCTCTTACACGTACACAAGTAATGTACGATTCACCTACCTATCTAGCATATGTTGCATTACAAGAGTAAAGAGCAGGCAGCCGCATATTTTGTTACTGTTCACCATCCAAACTTAGTCTACTCTATGTCAGCTTTCCTGAGGCTGTCACACACCACGCGTCTCCCATAAGATATTTTACGGGTTTTCTTCGTCTCTTAGAGGGAGCAGGGAGGGTAGCGTGCAAGCAAGCTGAGCAGTTAACAATGTCTGGGTCCCAGCATTGACCGACTATTTTTGTCAACNAGGGAGGGTAGCGTGCAAGCAAGCTGAGCAGTTAACAATGTCTGGGTCCCAGCATTGACCGACTATTTTTGTCAACAGTACTGCCAAAAAAAGCATATGGTCCAACTGTTCGCATTAACTGAAGTTCTGAATCGTTTTTATACTTTATTTGATCAAATTCTAACTTATTGGATATAAGAGCTCGTCTATGTATACAAATACCTGCTCCACTGATTGGTCAANTATTTGATCAAATTCTAACTTATTGGATATAAGAGCTCGTCTATGTATACAAATACCTGCTCCACTGATTGGTCAAGTTACTTAGACAGTACTGCTGGCAAATCAGGTTCCAATGTTGAGGACGTGCGCACAAGACGGAAACCAGTCCTGCTCAATATTAAGGCTGTTGTCTGGTTGAGAATTTGGTACAGGGAAATACTTGTTGGTGAAACTCGGTTAACTGGCGTTCCAGTTAAAAGAGAGATCTACACCACCAGGGATTTTTTTTTTTAGCAACAGCCTTAAGTGCNTATTTGATCAAATTCTAACTTATTGGATATAAGAGCTCGTCTATGTATACAAATACCTGCTCCACTGATTGGTCACGTTACTTAGACAGTACTGCTGGCAAATCAGGTTCCAAAGTTGAGGACGTTCGCATAAGACGAAAACCAGTCCTGCTCAATCTTAAGGCTGTTGCCTGGTTGAGAATTTGGTACAGGTTGGTACTTGTTGGTGAAACTCGGTTAACTGGCGTTCCAGTTAAAAGAGAGATCTACACCACCAGGGATTTTTTTTTTTAGCAACAGCCTTAAGTGCGTGGTTTCCCCCGCAGCGCTGTGCACCCGGCTGTTCCCGGGCGACGAGGAGGCGGCCTTCAGCAACTACCGGCTGTGGGACGCCGTCGGCTTCGTCCTCGTCAGCAGCTACAGCAACTTCGTCTGCATGCGCGCCAAGCTCTACATACAGATGACGAGCGTCGTCGTGGGGGCATTCTTCTACCTCGTCATGGAGGTCTCCTGGTACAGAAACAAGAAGAAGACCACCGTCAAGATTTCCGGTTGAGAGACCTCACGTGCGCGCTGCAGAGGTCGCGGAAGAAGAATCACAGGCGCGGCCAGAGTTGACTGGTATTCTCGTTCCAAGGACTTGGAAGCCGACTCCGTAAGGTCACTAGGTACTGAAGCATTTTCTGTTAAATCGTTGTTTGCGCGAAAACGTGTATCTCGGTAAATTAGTGTTCTGGAAATACGACTTTTTGCCAGAAAAAAAAAACAATTATCTATGCTCCTATATTTTTACTTTCATTATATTAAGTGTGTTCACGGAGGAAAAAATTGTGAAAATGGAAAAAAAATAAATCGTGAAAATGGTTTAATATCGCATTTTTAAAGCTTGCCTATGCGGTTTTCTTAAGCGGCAAGATTATACGCACGTAGTTTAATCTGTGAGCTTCCATCGTGTGAGTTAAGTCTCACTGTAACAGATCTAGTTTGAACAGTACAGCGTTTCGACGGAAGCATTGCACGTCTTGCGCGTAGGAGCGATGAGGCGCTAGGGCAGCGTGTAAGTGTCGCCCTTATCACACCCTCGCTTCTTGACCTTGAACGCGCGGCCGGTCGTAAGGAAGCGTTGCGACGGCGACGGTAAACAGCACAAGCGAGATTCGCGTATGCTTTGTTTCCTCAGAATTTTAAGCGGTGACTATAGCATTTCAATACAGAAATATGTTCAGAAAAGATACAGCGTTGGACGTATAGTTTTAAACACTGTTTTACAGATGGCAACTTCCGGCGATTTTTGCTGACTTTGTGACACTTTACGACGACTGCATTTATGTCTCATTAACCAAATTTATATATTGTCAACAAATTATTGACTTTCTATTCTCTCCTGAAGAAAGATTTACATTAAAAAATTCCATATTTTTAAAAATTATAATAGACACAGCTGCTTACAATAAGGCCCATTTGACCACTAGTGAGGACCCTTCATTTAACATGCAGTTTGTCCAAGAATGACCAAACAGTGCAATGAAACCTACAAATAACGTGTTAAATTATGCGAACTTCAGTCTATTTAGGAAGTTGTTTGATTTAGGGGTTTATGAGCCACGTTAGTGTGTTTTAACACTTTCCTAATCCTTTGCAATTTCTGGAACATTCCCCGTGGTCATTCTTGTGGAAGAGTCGTAGAGGCTTATTATCTTGAAACTTGTTTCTTCTGTTCTTGAGTGTGAATATTGTCACGAGTGGTTTAGCTAAAACTCTTCGTTCATAAACAAAAAAAAAAAAAAAAAAGTTGAAATGCAGTATTAATATCGACACCAGACTTTAATTTTTGTGTAAATGCATGTCATTTAAACGATTCCCCGAAATAACGACAGTATTAGCTATAACACTGTGATATCGGGGAGCGAATCTACAACCCATTAACTCNTGAAAAATGTTGTGTAATATATTAACTGAGTACCTAAGAGGGGTGTTTTTGTCAAAAGTATATCTCAGTAGATAAAAAGAGGAATTTATAATAAAAACTCCGATTATAATAAAAATTATATTTCATTATTTTTATTTAACCTGTTCCGTAGCAACCTAGATATAGCGTAGTCGAGTGTTTTGACCTGTTGTTGTCAAATTTAATTTTCATTGCTGGAACTTTAGAATGTGACATTTCTAATTATTGCTCTTGGTTTCTAATTGGTTTCTAATTATTGCTATCAAATTCCAACCAGAGGCTAATTAATACACATTCGACTCATTACCACGATAATGAAAAAATGAAATTCACAAACTGATAAGCATTTCACTCACTCGGAACCTGTAAATGTTATCAGATTTAATTTTTTTACAATTTCATTCTGGAATTTATGGGCGACTAGAATGAGTTAATTTAAGTTAATAAAGAGTTATACCAGAAGAAGAATAAAAAAGTGAAAAATAATTCTAAATTATTTTGATTATATCAGTAAGTATAAGTCACCCAGTAGATTATGTGCACAAGTACATTTTTGCAAGATTTCAGCCGATTCCAACAAATTATAAATTCCCCCCAAAAAAATTGAAATAATTTTTTGACGGGTATAAGAGAGTTAAAGAATTAGATTTTTACGGAATTTAGAGGAGCATCTCACATGATAATAAATAAATGTAAAGGCTTGTAGGTTACTAAATATACTATACTTTATATAGTTGGAGGTAAAATGTATTTAAACATGGTATTTAGAAGCAAATTAATAAATTTCACTCCCCAAACACACAATCACGTGATGAAATAGTTGCACGTGGGAAGTAAAGAAAAATTATGGAAAAACCATCTCAGACTTGATGACTGCAATGCCATGGAATATTATCCCATTAACATTCATGCCGTCCAAAAATTAAAAATTTCAGAATGATAAATTATTTATAATAAACTTTTCTGAGACTGTGTGGCTTGTATTTGTATACAACTTTGATGAATTTTCATGCAATAAATAGGATACTGGGAATTGGCTATGACGACTTATATGCTTGAATATAATCAATTGTTTAATTTGAAGGCTTATGCGATAATAACGGAAGGATCAGATTTCATAGTACTTAAAATTACAGTAACTTTTTTCTAAAATTAAATTATCTCACGTCGCGCATCTGCCACTTATATTCTTGTAACCACGGATAACTCGTTTTAATGGATCGTAAATGCGTCAGTTGTGATGTTTTATAAGAGGTATTTGAAGCATCCATATAAACCAAATAATTCAATAAATTCTCAAATATTATGTGAGCCCTTATTGCTACGAACATCTACGTGCTCGTAGAAAACCTTCACTTCTTGCAGCAACTACTTTACAGTTTTCCAGGCTTATATTTCACCGAGCTACCACACAAAATGTCGATTCGGTGGTCGTTGCCTAAAAAACGATTAAGACTCTGGCAGAATTACCAGGTGTTGTCAAATTTTATTGTTCAGCGCATTATACAACATCTTCGTAACGATTTCCATTTCGTATCTCTTTCGTTAGATTTTTGGTCCAGAAATTTTAAGATGTAAACAGAATTCAGCAGATAGTATGTACGTGCTTTATGAATCATTTACGTAAATAAAGCGGCAGTAATTTGGCTTCGTGTGGCGACACTGCAGTCGTACGCAGGTTTGGTAGTTTCACATTAGCCCTACTGCCGACAGTTATCAGATACCAAAATCACATTCATTAAGCATGATACAAGTAACTAAGACCCACCGTTGGTAGGGGTAAGGTTTATTCTATTCAGATGGGGGAAAAAGCGAAATTTCTTATGGAAAAGTCCGTCATAGGGAAAATTCCCGTCGTAGGTGCGCTGGTGTTCCAAAGAGGTCGCTTTTAAGCTGACGGTAAATTAAATTATATTTTGCGTGTAAGATTTTTGAGTTTAGCCCGAATTATAATACATACTTGCCCCAGCAAAATTATCATTGAGTATTAAATTTATTTTGTAATTATTATTCACGCTCTCTATCGATATTTACAAGAGGAAATAGTAAAAATACAAAATTTTTTTGAACAATATTATTTTTAGTGAGAAACAGTTAAGAATTTAATAGCGTAATAAACATAACTGTCAGCAAAAGCGATTTTCCTATTAAGTCGACAAAATTAAATAATGCATTAGTGTAAGCTAAAGTTTTGCTAAATACAATTTACGACCAATTATTAAACAACATGTACACGTATTTAGTCAGATTTTTACTGTAGAGTGGAGAACAAAGTTTATTTTTACGCAGATTAAAAAAAAATACAAACCGGAAGATTTTACACTGTTATATTTACGGGTATTTTATGAAAATTGCTAATATTCCATCGCAAACAAACCGGTGCACACGCAACACTGGCGCTACCTGGAGGCGAAAACTATTAGTTGCCAAACTATCAGCACTTAGCTTCCCAATCTGAGTAGAATTAACCTTAGTAGAAGGACTCTACCGCTGTGTGCGGCTTTCTCAAGGTACTTCAGTTTGCCCCCCGCCTTCATTCCGCCACCGCCCCGTCCTAGCACTATCTAATCTCATTCGCTTCTTCAGGCTGACGACGAAAGACAGGTCTGCCGCTCAGTAGAGCAGTCGGTCCTACTTAACGCAAACTCTAAACCTTCCAGTGTGGATCCTTACATCATACGAGAAACACGTATTTCTTGCAGAACTGAAATTCACTTGTGTAGTCGTGGCGTTCATTCTTAATATTCAATTTTATTACAAAATTTCCGTAAAGGGAAAATAGTGTATTTTCTGTTCTCTCTTTACACATTAAGCTCTGGTTGAGTTGATGATGGTGGAAGGCAGTAAAACAATTTCGCTTAAACTTTTGAAGAAAAAAAAATTTAATTATAACTTTTGCAAAAAAAAATTTATTACACATTTATTGCACGGAATATATTCCATCCTCACACACACTTACGGGTGGCATTCAATTAAACATACGCAGGCACATTAACAACAATTTACACATTTAACCAGATACTCCACTTACAGTATCTTCTCATTCCACAGCACTATTACAGATTAAGCTAATATATACATGCATTAAAAGTTATGAATTGTCAGCGTTAAAAAAAACTGTCCCTAGAGATAGATTTTTATGGTAGTTTTGCATCAGACAAACATTGTGACTATAATTTACCTGTTTTTCGTAATTTAATTAGTGAAAATTACTTTCATAACGTGTTTTAAGACGCGCGTGCATTTTTTGTAAATCCATTTTTCATAAGTACGTTGTCAAAAAACTGCATAGTGATTAACAGCGAATAAAACATAACTACTATGTACTGCATGAAATTATTTAACACAATTTAAAGCTCAGATTGTAGCGTTTATTGTCAGCTAAGGTTTTTTCTCTACTTCTTTAAAAAGTAATTTTTGTGTCAGTTTTCTGGTTGCTAGTGAATACGAGAGGTGAAATACCATGATTCCGCTGTGTGAAGCACTCTCTTGCGCCACTGTTAAACGGTTCGCAGAATTAATATCCTATACAGTGAGAATTGACTCAATAAGCACGGTGACACAAGGCGCATTATTCAACACGATATAGACTACCATAAATACTACTTACTGTCGCTCGCGTCGTCTGTCAATAACGCCATTTGTTATCCTGTTTTTAAAACTACATTTAAAAAACTGTCAATTTAATGTTTGGAAAACCACGTCTGCTTGTTGATGCCACGCTAGTAAATGTAAACCTGGACAAAAAAAAAAGATAAATTGTTTCACAATGAATTAATGATTTTCCCTTGTTGGTTAATATTTAGAACTAAATCTTAAGATTTAAGGTTTCCGATTCGTGTGTTGAAATGGTGTGAAATCAAGGACGTAACAATTCGTATCAATGGATTTGACGGAGGAAAATTTAAATAGCTGCAATCTTTAATCTTTCAGATGAATTCTTTGAATTTTCGTTGTTCTGAACAACTTTATGACTAAAATACACGCTTTAATAGAATAACATCGAAAAACGACTGCTGCTGCACGTTCAAAACGGGGGAAAATGTATGCCTAAAACACGTACGACTTGTGGTCTAAAGTGATCGCGTAATTGCATTTATGGGTGACAAGTTTTCTTCCTAGGAAGGTGTACATGTTTCAACTTAGCTTTTAGTTTTTTTACTCATTATGAATTTTTCAAGGTTTTGACACCCATTTGGAGTTAACAATATAATCAATTTAAATGGATAATTTGGTTACTGGGCTCGTAATTAAAAATATGGTTTTCCCAGTCCTACTCGTTTTCGAGTATCTGATTTACAGAGCTTCTAGCAGGGAGAGAAGTTTATTTTATACCTCAAAAAGTTTACTTACTTCGGGATTTTGCAAGTTATTACGAATTATCTTTTCGCTCTATAGTTGCTAGTTTCCTCTAGAATCGCGAATCAAATAACCAGATCTACTGAAGAAATAATTTTCGTAACCATAAAAGTGATTCTACTCCTTTGCAAGGGCTTGAGGAAACTATATTTTTTTAAAGAAAAATGCATCTTCAGAATGAATAATTTTGTACGATGTCTAGACACACTGTTTCAATTTCTGCTTGTGTTATGAGTAAGGTTTAATTAATTAAATTTAGTCCCTGAGGTGTTTTTTAAACGAACTTTAATTACAAGTGATGTTTACTAAACCGTTAACTGTGTGTTTGTAATCAGTAGTTTTACATACGTCACTACAAACCTGTGCGCTCTGTATTCTTTATTCTATAACATTGCCGGTGCTCGAGTTTTGTATAATTATTTGATGAGAATTTAGCTGATGTAATAATTTTGAGGTAACACCTCGATTTAAATTCGAAAATAGAATTAACTGAACCTTACTCATAACCCAAGTAGGACTTGAAACAGTTGCCTAGGTATCGTACCAATTAATTCATTATAAAGTTGCATTTTTCTTTTAAAAAGTGTAGTTTCCTCAAACCATTGCAACGGGGTAAAAACACTTACATGGTTACGAAAATGATTTATTCAGTAAAACTTATTATTCGATTCGCGATTCTGGAGAAAACTGCTAAGTATAGAGTGGAAAGAGGATTCGCACTAAGTCGCAAAATCCAGAAAATAAAAAAAGTTTTTGAGGTATCAAATAACTTTTCTCACTGCTAGAAGAAATACATTGAATAATGTATGATCCTCATGAAATTCTTGTTAACAGTCTATACACGTAGGAAACATCGCACACGCATGTGTATATTTAAGGAGGTGACCTTCACAGGATTTGACGAAATCTTACTCTTCCAATATCAACAGAAAAAAATGAGTAGTTTCAGAAAGTGATGCTTTACGATTAGAGGTGGAGTGACGCAAAATTACCCCAATGTAACTGCAAAAAATTTCCCCATGAGAAAATACACAGATATTTGCTGTATCTCTTAAAAATTTATAGGGGAAAAAATACTTAGCAAAAGACACGCCTAAGTGAATTTTTTTACAAATATTTACAATAAAACAAAACTCTACTTTGTGTTTTTAAAGATAATTTTCACAAATCTATCTGTACAATTCAAAACACCCAGTATATCACTTAAAGTTAAATTTTAAGTGAGTATTTTTTAGCAAATACACTTAAAAATATGATTTTTTTTAATGTTGTTGAAATATTTAGTTGTAATACATGTCCTTATCTGTGCCATTATGAGCTAAGTTGACTAAGGTACTTGTTTCTTTAAGAATAAAATTGGAATACTTAACTATTATGACGATGAAAATATTTTGTTAACAAGAAAAAGAACTCTGACAATATTTTTTTGAAGAATCAGTGTTACTATATTTATAGTTGCATTACTCCTAATATACAAACAACCAAATTGTTTTACAAGCCAAACTATCACTTTTAATATCAAAAGTTAACGGTAATTTGATAACATTCACAAGAAACCAAATAACTTTAATAACAAATATTTAGATATCGACTACACCAGGTCTAAAAATTAAAAGTATATGGCACATATTCACACGAATTATATTATTAAGTACAGAGGATTTCAACTTAATTAACAAATTTGCAGTGGTAAAAACAATCGGGTAAGCTGTAAACTGAAGATTTTTTGCAAAACTGCCAGAAGCAATTGCACTTTGTGAAATTATTTTGTGTTAGACAAAAAAAGTGGCTTACGTGGACCTTCGAACTTGTCCCCGCGTTTGTGATTTCACATTTGCGAAATCGAAAGTACGAATAAAGAACTCGCGTATAAATAATTACGACCGCAGTAAGTATTGAGGTTTCTGAAGTAAATGGCTTTTTATTCCTGAACGGCTTTATAGTAACATTTAAAATGATAAACGTGTCTACTTTTGCATCATCACATTCCACTATGTTTACTTTTTTGACCATCAATTTTTATACTCGTCAAAATCACAATATAATAACACGGAATAGCCTCAAAAAATAAGACATTACTGAATAAAAAAATAAAAGAATACAATGCAAATTAAATAACACATTTTAATGAGGCATAGGTAGTGTTAAGTAACAAAAAGAAACAAATAAATGCAAACATTAAAACTAATAAATACGAAATAAATAATTCAAATGTGAGCTTAATGACATGTCATAATATTAATACTGAATATAAACATACTGTAGTTTCAATTTTACCTTGTATTTTAAAAATTTAAATCAGCGTAACTGAATACATTTTTAAGAGTGTAAACTAAAGGTCATTTTTGTAGTTCAGCACTTAAAGTAGTTTTTATCTTTTAAGAATTTTAAATTTTTATACACCCAGCATAATCGCAGAATTCTCTTAATAACTTTCATTTGGGATTGTGCATGACAAACAAATAAAGTACAATTTATTGCATAAAAACTGAGTTACTTAATGAAAATGATTACACCAATTGAGGTCTTCGAGATTACATAATTTCTTTCCCCTATTAACAGATGAATGTAATTTTATCATCATTGCTTCAGTTAATCAGTCTTATATTTCAACTTCCTAACCTTAAAAAGTAATACACGATATTTTCCTAAATATGCCTCAACGATTCAGTTATGAATAAGGACGTGTCTCACGACTTTTAGACCTAAACTGTGCGTCTTTTAATTAGTTTTGCGCTGTAGGAGGAAATATTTGCTAGACACAAATTATTTACATGATAGAAAACATTCATAAATATCCAAACTACAAACAAAATTTCTATGAAGTGTTTATAAGTTAACAGCGGATCTAAAATCGTGCGAATATGACTTCCCCAATAACACGCGTATTTCCATATTAATTTCAGGAGAAAAATGAGATATTATGATAGTGATAAACCCTAGCTGCAACAAGACTTTTGTATAACAAAGATTTTTTTTTAAATTGCGATCGTACTCGAAACTGTATACCACCTCTAACACGAGTCTAACGTAATAGTATACATTTTTGTAACTTTGAGCTCAAGCAATATGTTTTACGTCTCCAAATAAAGGTGTAAGTTTTCTTCGAATTTCAGAAATTCGTCACGCATCTTCACAAAACACGTTGTATGCTCATACTCTGGTAAAATTTGTTCACCGTCTTACCTCCAGGCCATTAAAATATATTATATTACAGTCCCAAAGAATTTATGTAGAAGCTCACACAAGCACCAGGATTGAAAGTGTAGGTAAAACAAATGTCGCTGAAGGCTGCTTAGACGAGCAGTAAATCACTCGGCTCAGGACAACAGCATCATCATGCAATCCGATTTCCGGGTAGTAGCTATCAAACTTCTGTACCAGCATCAGAATATTATGTTAAATCATTACAATTTTATTTGCAATGGTAACAATACAAATATTGCCTAATTTGTTATATTGAAATGACTTTATATTCTGTAATAGGAACAGAATGTTGTGCTGTAGGAACTATGCTCATAGTTGCATATTTATTCATAGGCTATATCCCAACTATCTAGGTTAACAATATTTACTTGGTACCTACAATTCATCTGATTGCAGTCCAAATATTAACAGTTTTGGTGGGTTATGAGCAAAGAAATTTGTTTCTTACAATCATACTTTTTTCTCAGCCTTGAAAGTGAGAAAAACTACGCCGTAAAAATTAATTCTGTAACCAAAATGTTTTGGAATATATCAATTTATGCTTAACCAGTTTTTGTATCTAATTAAAAAAAAATGTGATGAAATTATTTATTTGTCAGCTAACTCGAAATAAAAAGAAACGTGTTTAAATTTTTCGTAGTTTGGCAGATGAAGTCAACTGTTTCTTAGTAACAACATTGTAGTCTGTATATAGAATCAAACACGTGCACTACATGCATACATGTGTCAAACACGTGCACAACATGCATACATGTGTCAAACACGTGCACGACATGCATACATGTGTCAAACACGTGCACGACATGCATACATGTGTCAAACACGTGCACGACATGCATACATGTGTCAAACACGTGCACGACATGCATACATGTGTCAAACACGTGCACGACATGCATACATGTGTCAAACACGTGCACGACATGCATACATGTGTCAAACACGTGCACGACATGCATACATGTGTCAAACACGTGCACGACATGCATACATGTGTCAAACACGTGCACGACATGCATACATGTGTCAAACACGTGCACGACATGCATACATGTGTCAAACACGTGCACGACATGCATACATGTGTCAAACACGTGCACGACATGCATACATGTGTCAAACACGTGCACGACATGCATACATGTGTCAAACACGTGCACGACATGCATACATGTGTCAAACACGTGCACGACATGCATACATGTGTCAAACACGTGCACGACATGCATACATGTGTCAAACACGTGCACGACATGCATACATGTGTCAAACACGTGCACGACATGCATACATGTGTCAAACACGTGCACGACATGCATACATGTGTCAATTCAACTGCTTTGAGGGCGTATTTGTGCTGGTGACAACGAATTATGTAGCTAAATAAACACTAAACTCGTGTATTTATCTTAAATTTTTATTGTGTACTGCTTTGAAAGCTTGGTTAACCATTTACGTAATTACGCGCTCACTGACTTCTTGACGTAAGTGAATACGCAGGTATATACCTATACGTGGCTCATTTTTGTCTCCAATTTGGCCCTTCTGGAAATTATCAGTTCTTTCCCGGACACAACCCCGTAAAGTTTGGTTACTTTCACTAATTAGTAAAATATTTTCATGTTATTCGAAGTGGAATATGTCATGTTAAAAAATGTCTGCACTAAATGAGCCTGTTCAGTTGGACTAATATTGTAAATTTTCGTTGTAATATACAGTTTTAGAGAAATTCATAACAATCCACTTTAGTTAGAATATGAAAATTTTTCACTGCGTTTGATTGTAGATTGTATATTGATGTATTCAAATAACTCACTCAGTTTTAGTACATCCACAAAGAATATAATTGGTTTAGAAACTTCCTTGAAAACCTTGGAATTGTATGGTATAGTGACAAAATTAACACTGGGCTTACACTCAAAACCTGAATCAATAAATAAGTGGAATAAGTGAACGTCAGTTAAAAAGTTGATACCTGCTGGCGAAACCAGACACTAAATACGAGGTAGACTGATTTTTTTTTTCCACATTATTCCAACATAAGGTCACAATTTCCCTTCAGAAGTGCCACATCACGTGTTCAAACAATGACATAAACATTTCCTTGCATTTTCCCCTCCAACAGACTTACTCTTTTGTGTAAAAAAAAATATTTAGCGCAACTTGAATGTAACCTAGTTGCATTAAAACTTGATAATAAGAAGCATACAAACATTTCTGAACACGTAGGAAGCTAAACTTTATACAATCAACATGGTTTTGTCAGTAATAGATGAAATAATCACTTTGATGTTGAGGCTCGGACGCTGAAGTTGGGGCGTTCTCCAAAGTCTCTCCTCCGGAAATTTACTCGAATAAATTAGGAACCAGGTCCTCGGAAATTCAGGATTCATCAGGACGGAAATATTTATTAATTTATAAGTAACCTCGGCCAATGGAACAATCAGCAGGCTGCCTCTGACTGTTTCCTGT
Source organism: Clitarchus hookeri (assembly GCA_002778355.1). Lineage (NCBI taxonomy): Eukaryota > Metazoa > Arthropoda > Insecta > Phasmatodea > Phasmatidae > Clitarchus > Clitarchus hookeri. The sequence goes on from NQII01001466.1 coordinate 73,897, forward strand.
TTAGAGTGCATAAATATCTTATATTTAAAAATAATTTTTAAGTACTGGGTTTATTAATGCTCAAATAACTCAGGAACATACATCAGGGGTGGGAAAACCCATAAGACAAGTGCAGCGGCTACTGCGCTTTAAAGGGGGTTGGATTGATCCTTCAACATTGGCCTATGCATTTTTTAAAGGTCTCACTACACTAAAGTGCTAACTTACGTAATTCTAAGATAAACTGTTACGTTACAGTACGCGTGCCTGAAAGGACGAGAAAAGAACAAGGGTAGATGAATGATTGTGCACTTCTTTCGCTGCGTCTCTCAGAGAGATTGTCCGTCATTGTAAAATAATAATACCGGACGTCACATAGATCCGACGAGCACGACAAAACCAGACGAAAACGGCAGCAGCAAAAACACGACAAAACTACTTGAATTACAGTAAAACAGTTCACGCGAAGGTTAGGATTTTTCGGCACCATTTACAAGACGCTCTTATAATAAACTAGTTCCGAAGGTAGTAGACAGAAGAGAAATTCGGGGTGCACATGAACCCTTATAAATAGTGCAGACATTACTCTAAATCAGGACAAAATATAAACGTTAATTTTATGCGTTTAATCCGTAAAATGCAATTTTTTTCCTTGTAGGAATACTATTGAACTGTATTTCGTTTCACAGTATTGTACACACTGTTTGCAGTGCTGCACGACACGACAAAAATATAAATAATTTATATTGTAAAACTGTTGGTCGTTCTACAATTTTCGTCGTGCTGCAGTTTTCGTAGTGTTAACGCCTGAAGCGTCTTGCATTTGATTGGCCTTTCGGTTTTAGCTCTCCAGTCAGTCCCAAATAAATAAATCGTTTTACGTTTTGCAGCGAACAAGTTTTTTTTTTGTTCAGAACTGTGCTAATATCGGTATAACGCTCTTTAATACGTTATAACCGATATAAATATGTTTGTATGTCATGCTATTGGCAGCGGCTGTTTATGAGATTACTGTCTATAGTTTCAACAACCAATGATGCCTCCAAACATGGGTTGCCAACTGTCCCGTATTGTAATGGATTTCCCGTATCCTGGGACTGAAAGAATTATTCGACATGGACATAGGATGGGACGTCATATATCCCGTATCTCAGAATTTTTCGTAAATACACTATTAATAAACACAGTGTCACTAATTTACCGCTGCCGCGATTACACGTACTTACACGTTTCTGCTTTAACACACTGGCAGTATATTTTGTAAGAATACAAAATAATGAAAAACTACTGCTCGAAGCCACAAAACTCGCTAAATATGAATTTTTACATGAAGAAAATATTTTACTGTTATATATGTTCAGAGTAAATGTTAATTGATGCATACCACTGATTTTTGCACATAGATATAGAATAAAAATTGTTTTTTTTTTTTTAAATAATAATTTTCCTTGATCATTTCATAAGAATTGAACGTCGTGTGCGGAGTTGTTGAAAGTGTCCCTTTTAACAAATCTGAAAAAGTAGGCAACCCTGCCTCCCATTCTTCCCTAGCTGGATGCTGTTTTCTTCTGGATACAGTTCAAACCATCAAAATCCGCTTCCTGTGCGTGCGATGTCCCAGGTACAGGACACCGTGGCTGAAAGGGTTGATTTTCGTGTCTGACGCGCCGTGCTTGTCGGGGTTATGTGATCCTGACATGAGCAAGTCCTTGCTGTTTCTCCTGTGACTGCTGCCAGGCCAAGGCTCCACACACACGCGCGCTGCGTCTGCATGAGATCGCCCAGACGGCGCGGCGTGGCGCTGTTCGCTGGATCTCCCGGAGGACGGTGGGACGCTACGTGGTGGCCATGAGCTTGCTGGCGCCCACGTGGTGGTGGTGGTGATGGTGATGATGGTGCGGGTGGTGCCCCACGACGTAGCCGCCTACGTCGGAGGACGGCGTGGAGGGCGGCGGGAAGCCGAAGAGCTGGTGGTGGCCGCCGAACTGAGGCGGCGGCGGCGGCGAGGGGAAGCCCAGGGAGCCGCCGCCAAGGCCCGCCGCCTTGCCGCCCCCGACGACGTCCGCCGCCGGCTCCGACTTGATGGTGTGCGAGGCGGCGGGCAACAGCGGCGTATGTCCGAGGTACGGCCGCTCCGACGACGTCGCCTTACCGTGACCGCCGACGTCGCTCTGCGAGGGGCTCTTCCTGTCTGCAACACACCGCACACGCCAACCCCTGGTTATTTGAGCTCCTCTACAAACCATACATAATTTCGTACACTCATTGACAAGAAAAAATTTGCACCTACAGAAATGAAACGTGGTGGGAAGGTCTGACAATTTGAGTCGTGCAAATGATTCACGTCAGCAAGGGTGGGCATTATCGCTGTACCTGCCAGACTATATATGGTCGTCCCGGTGTGTTTCGCCCTATTGCACGCCATATCGGTCGTGCGGATATAACCGTAACACGCTCTTGGCACCAGCGTATATAGGAAGGCACGTATACACGATGTGAAGGATCTTGGAGATGGCCACGAACGACATCAAGAGAACCTACGGATTACCCGACATGTGCAGAGTGCCCCAACTGCCTCGACTGCGGACATTCAGCGGGCAAGCAGTGATGCCCACCCTGAAGCATATTGTTGGCGGTGCCGTTGGCAGACGGCTGCACGACGCAGGATTACATGCACGCAGACAGTTACGACGACTTCCCTTAACACCACATCAACTTCGCCACAGACTGCAAAGGTGTCCTGGCCGACTTTCATGCAGCCATTGCAGCGGGTAATCTTCAGTGATGAGCCCGGCTTTGGGTTTTGGTGTGCGAAGATCATCACATCCGCGTGTGGGTGCAACTTGGAGAGAGCCAAGATGAACGTTTTGTTATCATATGTCCAAACGGCCCGGTGTCACGGTGTGGGGTGCTATTATGTACGATGCCCAATCACCGTTATCAAGGGCACTTTGACAGCCCAACGGTACGTTCATGAAGTCCTGCAAGGAGCGGCCTGGCCATTTTTGGATGCCTTCGCCAATGTTCCATTCCAACATGACAAACACTCGTCCTCATGATGCTGCCTTATCAAGAGCGTGCCTTGCAGCCAGATCTATCCCCGATTGAAAATATGTGAGGTGCTACTACTGCCCACTCTATCGCGACTCCGCCACTATCGCAAAAGCTACAGAGTGAATATTTAAGCTGCGTGGGAGATTATTATCCCAGGACAACATTAGGAACCGCTACAACTCCATGCCGCTACTTCTGGAGTAATGTGTTCGCAAACTTGACGGCCCGGCGTCATAATGCGAGACGTACGTAAACACAGTGAATGTCACTTGTACCAGTCTCAATTTTTAACCATTTCTCGTTCTTGGTGACTTTTTCCTTCCTTCCAAATAGGATTACAATCCAACACTTCCTTGTGGGCGCACCTTTTTTTTTTTTTTTTTTTTTTTGACAATGAGTGTAGATGATTATATTATTAAACTAGTGGAAATGCGTTCTCCTGTAGAGATACTTCGACGATAGCAGCAGTAACTTCACACTATAAATATAACTCGTCCTTTTTCCCATCGCGCATTCTGCACTTGCGCATATGTAATACGCTAATAGGGCAGCCAATATTGCATAAAAAAAAAGAAGAAAGAAATTCTTACTGTCCCTTGTCTTTGCAAACTACAAACACGAAACTGCAGTGTAAGTTTCTTTTTGTGACGATCCGGTCATTTCAAATTTTGAAGAGCTCGAGGTATTTCACAATAAATTGTCGTGCAATATAACCGCCAACGTCGAATAACATATTCTTCAAGGGGAATAGATGTATGTATGTTAATAGTGATGTGCCATTCTGTGGCACCATTATTGTTTTTCTTATGCTTTTTTTTTCACTTTGCCCTTATTCTGGTAAAGTTCGCTTTTGTTTGGCAAAGTCTTGTCATCCTTAATTATCTGCTGGCAAATTATTTATTTCTTGATAAAACTAAAACTTGAAATTCGTATGAATAAGGTCATTAAACATTTATTTTGTCATAACTTATATACATTCTTAAAGGATATTATATTTATTATGTGATTTACTGTTTTATAAAAATGGTTCATTTAGGTTTTCATCTAGTACAAAATAACTGTGTGTTGTCAATTTGTCAGTTATGTGATTTCAAAATGTGTGTTGAGTTTCTAATTTTTGTGTTTTGTTCATTCTGTTAGATAGCAGCAATTGTGGTATAATACATTATTTATTTTCATTGACATAATAATTATATGCTGTTAGATATCCAAAAATATCATGAACCAATAATTTGTGAACAACCTTGGGTAAAAGTCAAATATTACTGGTCAATCTACTCGTAACTGTGATCACGAGTAACGGTTTCTCTGTCGCACCACTACTCTATGGATTTGTCATTTCCTATGCGTTGCTCTATGGTGCTGAAGTGACCTCCTTCCCTTCACGAAATTATCGTCATGCAGTTGACTCTGATTTTCTTAAGCTCTGCTGATAATTAATTAATTATGTGGTGACAAAACATCCAGCACCGCCGTTTAAATTTCATGTAAACCTTTATTTACCCGCCCATGTTTTCATGTTTATTTTTGTTTTTTTATTTTTTATGTTTAGTGCAGTCCCACTCGTTGGCCAACTTTCCAGCAATGATGTGTTAACTGACTTCTTGAGCAGACTCCGCGTGTTACAAATTTCCATGTAACTGTTCTTGCTCTAGTCTGATGACAGTGGATACGCCTCGCGGCAGCACATAGTTAAACAGGAAAGCCTGCATGTTACAAAATTTAATTTTCTCATCTTAACCACAACGAACTCTCAACAAAATTTTTGTCTTGCAGTTATAACAAGAATCATTTAATTTATTTTCTTAATATTTTGGTATCCTGTACCCGACAAACTCATAATTTTGCAACCGTTATAAAAAAATTATTTATAAAATTTTGTGTAAACAAACAAACAATAAACAATTATATTGGTTATGTAATGTATATTTAACAAATTACCGTGAGGTACACCTCTTTAATGTAAAATTTCTACCTTTTGATATCACATGTATTATTGTTAGTAATTTTTTTAAATCCTTGTTACCACAAAAAAAAAAAAAGAGACTGAAACAAAAAATACTCAACCAACTGTACAACTCAGCAACAGGAAATATATAAAGAAAGGGTCACGAAGTATTTGTTTACTTATTTAATGTTTTTATTTAAGTTTAAATTTATTTGCCCTATAACCTTACTCTTGTGCACATTGTTTTAGTTGTTTTTTTTATGATGGCTGGTGGTTAACCATTTACCTTTTAANTTCAACCTTGTTGACAAACACGCACGCAAGCACAGATAGATCCGCTTCCTATGTTGGTCGCCTTCGGTCTGGCGAATTGTGTATTGCAGGGGTCATCACTATCACTGGTTCGTGGTTCGTGTGACTGAGTGCGGCGCAGTGGTAGCGTCTAAGCCGGCTTTAACCACGAGTCCGTCACTACAGTTCCATCCAATCTGCTGTGTCTGATTAAACACGTAGTTGAGTTAAGCACAGTGGAAAGAGTGGACCAGCCTTGGAAGAAGTTCACAGTGTAGGGTTTTACGTCAGGGACTCCTCGCTGTAGTGGGTTGGGAACTATCTTATGATATACTCGACGCTCGTGAAATGAATGACGCCGAATATTTAGCGCGGAAAACGCGGCCATCGCTTGTCGGGACGAGTACTGAACTCGTACGAACCCGTGCACGTGATATCGACGTAAACAAAATGATCGGTGTGTATATTCCAGATATTACTTTGCCGCTGTCATGGCCGAGTTTCAAAGTGGGAGGTAAGCGACCAGCCAGCGCTCATTGTCAGAATTTATTCTCTACTACCAATAACTACAAAAACCGAATTTTGTTATTTACTCGAGGACTACATTTTCAGAAACGACGATAGAATAGAATTATAATAAAAGTAAACGTCGTGAGAGAGCTAAAGATTACATTTTTAATTTTAGTATTAATTATAGTAAACCGATTCAGTGTTTAAAAAATTGTATCTGTATCAAACATAAGCGCACGGAATCAGAACAGCGAAATAACCAAAACATGGTTTAATAGCTACATTTCTCGGGAAAGCAGACCAAGGAAATTTTGCCTAAAAAGCCGAGTAGCATACAAAGATTTTTATTACTTTATTGTATTGGTAATAATAATCATAGCCCAAATATATAACTTTTTTTCTGCCACCTGTAATAAAATCGCAGGCAGAAAAAATTAATAATACATAATTAAGATAGTTGCAAAATTTGAAAGAATTTTTTTTTTTATATTACATAATTTCAAAGAAGAGATGCGAGTTGCTTTCAAATAAAACTTGTGGCGAGGAAATGGACATTTCTTTGATAGGAAAAGACTAATTAATTCCGCCTTCACGATATTCCAGTTATCGGGGATGCCGGCCAGCAGCCCGAGATGGGGTACTGCAGACCCTTGGCGTGGTAACTGACTCGACAAGTACCTGTTTCCGGCCCCGTCTCTGCCCCGCCCATTCCATTCTTCTCGTTCATCTCCAGGCTGGTTCTCTTGTGCACTCATTCCTTAGTTTCAAGAACGCTATTTTTATAACACCCTCTCGGACTTTGAGCGAGGAGAACTGCGATTCCGCCTGGTAAAAATAAATAAATTCCGTATGAGTGTGCATATGAGTGAGGCGGCGGAGGAAAAGGGATGGGGGTTGTCTACACCCTATGGCATGAGTAAATTCAAGTTCACCATGTGACGGGCTTGCTAGTAGGCGTCGTTCGTCCTCATGGAATGGCTACAAAATGCAATGGTGGGGAGATGTGAGTACCTCGAGAAAACCTCTTCCCGGTCAATGGCAACGTCCACCACGTTTCCTACACACAAAGCTCACTACGTGACTACTCCGAGAATCTAAAACCAGATCGCCACGAAGAGAGACAGATTACCTAGTAATTTGGCCACCAGAGTCCCATAACGTCTGGTTTCTGAACTGTAACATTTCGGTTGTATTGATGTTCCTACAGATGCCTGTAGTTGTTAGAAACCTGGATAAGTAGCTGTGGTTCACTCGTTCTTATTTTTTTCATCACTGTATGTTAGTGTACGTATAATTCCCTGTGAACATAACCTAGTTTAAAATGCATTTTTTTTTTTTATTAATTCAATGGCAGTAAAGTGACCTTATTATAGTCAGGTATTAATTGGACTTCTTCGATTGCCTTTACTGGTTCCTGACAAGGAGCAGATCACATATCCCGAAAAGTCGTTATTTACCAACCAGTTGTCTCAACATTCTTAGCTGTTTTTCGTGTCGGCTAACGTGCTTTGTTTCGTGTCGCTCCTTGTTACGACTGGTTCATTATTATTTCATAAATTCATTTATTTATTGATTCTTTATTTATTGTTATTTATTGTCTTGTGTTGAATTCTCGTTAAATTTAGTACTACTTTTCTGTGTTTATGTCCCGTGTGGTCTTCACCGAATACCAGGATACATGGAATTTGTTTTCCTGTTACATTTCATGCTCAATTTTTTGTCAATTTTGTTGTTTTTGGTTTGAATTGTATTGTTATTTTTTGGTTAATTTTGGACGATTAGAAAACCCGTATACAAATATTTATTGTTTGATTTATATATTTAAACAGAGAATTTTATAATACTATTATTTGATTTTGTGTTTTGCATTGTGTATTGGTTGGAAACATCGTCTAATTTAATATGTATCTATCCTTTCAGTTCAATTTATTGGTCAGCATAGACCATGAAGAATGTACAAATAAAATTGTTATCAGTTAGAGCCATTAGTATTATTTCTGGATGCGAGGTCAGTGATGCTGAATTAGGCATGATTGTTGGCAAGACCGCCCATAGAATGGAGCAAATGGGGCAGTTTGTCGCAGATCCTCGACCCCAAGGGGCTCTTCCAAGCCTATATATAGACTAAGAAAGCTTTTCTCAAAGATATTTTACTGCCATGTCATATTATTATGCAAACCTCATCTATAAAATAATGTGCATAATTAAGAACGCTCTTCGCGATAGTTTAATGTGAAGAGGACACTAAATTTCTTATAAAACATCAAAATATTTTAGAGTGAAAGCAAACGATAACCCTGTTTCCAAACAGCTTGTCGCCTACTGGTTATGCATAGCAAAAAAATGTAAGCATTATTCAAACTACGTATTGTCACGTGAAATAGGGGCCCCCAATACAGCTGTGCCACAAGTCCCAAAATCCAGCGTCCCGGAAATAGCTTTACCCCAGGCCTGCAATCCAAAATTCTCTGGTCGGCTGTATCTGTTGGTGCTTACAGACGTGATCATAAGATTTCAGGCATGTTCCTGGTGCCTCGCGCGACAACGAGCAATGAAGTGGTAAAAGGGAAGAGTGGGGTAATTTAAGCATGCCGATCCAGGACCCGGTAAGCAGAAAACATTGACAGATGGGGAGCATCGAAACCTTCGACGTGTTGATGAGGTCAAACTGTAAAGCTGCGTTACAGGCGGTAGCCAAGAATTTATATCTGCGTAGGTATTATAAAGAGATCGATCTATCAGTCGGAAGTGGCTACAGTTATATTCAGGGGGTGAGCTAGTGATCATAGCCCTAAAATCGCTCCTTAGAGTGTCGCCCGTCATTTACAATGGTGCAGAAAACATCGGAATTAGACTCCACTGGGAGAGTGACTCCATCAATGGGAGAGCATCGTGTGGTGTGCGTGTGAGTAGTGAACGTTGCTTACANGACTCCACTGGGAGAGTGACTCCATCAATGGGAGAGCATCGTGTGGTGTGCGTGTGAGTAGTGAACGTTGCTTACTGGACGGCATTTCTCCCCAATTGTGAAGTTCGAAAGATGTGGGACCATAGTACTACTTTTCGTGGATACGTTCTTAGTTGCAGTGCCTGGATCCACGAATGCCAAGGCCTATGAGACCACTCTAGACAATTCAGTAATACCCACGTTATCCCAACAATTTGGAAGTGACCTTTTTACATGCAACTGAGTTGTCTGAGGACATGAGAGTGGATGTACTGGAATGGTAACCCAAAGTCCTGAACTCAAGATCAATGAATACCTTTGGGGATGAGCTGAAAGCCAGAATAAACCAGCCAATAAGCATCANGATGAGCTGAAAGCCAGAATAAACCAGCCAATAAGCATCACTGGGCTCTTCATTATGTCGATGGATGACGAAAGGTATATAGTGACACCGCATTTGATATTCGTTACTATGTAATAGAAGGTCCGGAGATTAAAGATCACACCATCGTAAGTACACGGTTTATGATTGTAGACAGCAATAACGTTTGCTCATATTCCAACTTAAGAGACTTTACAGTCGTTCGTTTTCATAAGGAAAATCTCATAAGAGTTCTCTACACCTTCCCCATTCTCCATCATGCATGCATTCTCTCTCTCTCTCTCTCTCTCTCTCTCAGGACCATGTTGATGTATTAGTCAGATTACTCGCCCCCATCAAGACGAACCGGGTTCGATTTCCGGTAGGGTCACCCGAATTCTCGTGTGTGGAAACGTGGCGGACGTTGCCATTGGCCGGCGGGTTTTCTCGGGGCACTCCTATATTCCATGCCTTTGCATTCCGTTACTGCTCCGTCTTCACCTCATTTCAGCCTCGCTGGCGCTCAAGACCTCGTAGTTAAGGCTCGGCGTCACCCACTTTAACAAATTCTTTCATTTCCTGCAGATTTCAGTTTTTGTAGAGTAAAATTTAAAATTTTAGTATAGAAGTTTGTCTATTTGCTTTACTCTGCAGTACAAACATGAAATCTAAACTATTGATGTGAAATCTAGTCACAAATAGCAAACTATAACACTTAAAATATCAATACGTTCCTCCCTTTTTACAACTACCAATAACAAGCTGTAAATTTTACTACAAAAAAAAACTCCTAAAACGTAAATTTTCTATAGTCAGAAATAAAACTGAAATTATGACATGAAAACGAAGAATTTCTATACAAGATAAGTTGAGTCTTAAGCATCAACCAAAATGTCTCTCTCTCACTCTCTCTGTATTCCTCCTCTACCTTTCTCATCCCTCTTTCTCCCTCTCTATTCCCATTCTCTTCCTCATTCTTTACCTCTCTCTCTCCCCTCTCTCCCTCCCACACCACCTTTCTCTCCCTCTTTCTCTTCCTCACTCTTTCTCCCTCTTTCCCCCTCTCCCCTTTTCCCCCTCCCTCTTCCACGCTCCTTATTCCTCTCTATCTCCCTCTCTCCTCCCCCTGTCACCATCTCTCCGCCTCTGTCACCATCTCTCTCCCTCTCTCCTTCTCCCCCTCTCTTCATCTCTCTCACCATAAGACCAGATACTCACCCGAGGCGTCGTCAGCGGACGCCTTGCCGCCTCCGCCGGCCTGCTTCTTGGGCTTGCGCTTGCGCGTCTGGATGCCGTCCTTGCGCATGGCCAGCGGCCGGTTGACGCCGTGCAGCTTGAAGTAGAGGCCGCACGCGTTGCAGACCGGCTCGCCATCGTTGTTGCGGCGCCATAGCGTGGTGGTGCGTGTGCCGCAGTTGGTGCAGCACAGCCCCAGCCGCCTCGTCGCCGTCTGCAGCCCACCACACCCCAACACGTCAACACATGCCCAGAGGCGTTGGCTAGTATCCTGTTACAGGCTGTTCATGGTCAACTGAGCACTTTCGAAAGCCCTGCTTAAGATCTAATTGTATGCACGTTGTGTATTCTTCCACCATATGTAAAATCAATATTGCTCATGCGTCCGTCAAGTAAAACTGTGCAACTATTAGAAAAGTAAATATTTTACAGATAGGCTCATTCTTACACTTACATAAATTTAAAAAAATTATTTCAGTGTTTACATATATTTGCCTACCACGTTAAATTCAACGTCAATGCATGGAGATACTTTCCCTCTGTTGTTACCGACTTCACCAGGCGTTTGCCAGCCACTGTGCCCGTTAAAACATGTGCAGGCAAGGGCAGTGACATTTTTCAAAGGTTGATTTAAAGAGTGCTCAGATAAACGTCGTTAATGGGTGGTTCCATTCCGAGGACTCAGCCAACATCTTTATACTTGAACCTTTCAGTCACATCGTCTTATATATGGGACATTGCAGAGAAAGGTGTCTTTGATAAAGTGCACTGTACACTGCAAGAAACAACGTTCAATGAGTGAAGTTACTCACACGTGGGAAATATCGTTCACGGGAGGAAGTGGGAGTATGCAGAGAAAACCAATAAAGTGTTTGTCACAAGACACACATGCGAATCCCAGTCACCTAGCCGCTAAGGGATGGGATCAAACCAGGAACCCCAGACGTGGAACATTTAGTGACTAGTTACCCAGCTAACTATGGCTTCTCTAAAAAAAACTAGTAAAATATATTTGTTTTCCTCTGCCTGTTTCGTTTATCTTGGCCCTACTTCGATATTCAGAGAGTGCATTTTAAGAATTACTATTAACTAGCTGTGAAGAGGTTACAAAAGAAGTCAAAAAGGCGTAGTGGCCTTAAAGGCACGCCACTTCATCATCTTATAATGCTGAGCAAATTTTATAGTCAAATCTTCCTAAGTTTAAATAAAACACGTTTTTTGGAAACTTCTTACTTCCAGTTCCCCTCACTAAAAAAATCATTCAGAATTTTCGCAACCATGATTGTATTCTATAGTCTCATAAATAGCTTCTGCCAGTAACATGAGTCTCAAACGCATTTCCATTGGCTGCGATATACGGCAGAACTTTAAACATATAGGACTAGTAATGTTCCGAACCAAAAACTTGCTCGTTGTAACGTCCAAAACGATGCATTAATGTGTCGCTGGAAAGGTTAACATACATTGTGGCCAAAGCTAGCGAAGATGTGTCTGTGGTACAATGAAACGTAAATATTAAAAACGGAAAATTCGCGAACCTCACTCTATTCAGCACGTGTTTGGGGACTGTAACCCGCGGGGGAGAATATTCATGTTCTTTAACACTTTCCTAAAGGCTGCTCGCGATTAACTGAGCACTTTCGAAAGCTCTGACTAAGATTTACTTCTCTGCTCATTTTGTATCCTTCGTTTTATGTAAAATTAACATTGCTACTGATCCTCTCACTCTATTCATGCGTCAAACAAGCGTAACTTTGAAATGTGTAAAATTGTTAAGAATGTAAATATGTTAACAATCCTTTCATGGCCATTGTAGAAAGTCGTCAAAATGTTGCACAGGAAGCTTATATTTGGCTGGTGCTGTACTCTGCGAGTCTCAGTGCCTAACTGATTCCTAAACTGTGCTACTGCACTACGTTATGGCTGGTTCATATCACTGATTACCAAGCACAAAGGCTAAACTTTATTGGTTGTGATAACGAAGTATGTCCTTTTTCACCTTAAGTACGGCACGCACCAAATAAATTATTATTTGTAACCCAAGATATAAAAAATTAATTTGAGAATGAAAGCGTTAATCTAATATGCGAGAACAGACAGAAAAGCTTTAAAATAAGTTCAGTGGCCACAAGTGTAAAAGGTACGCTTGGAATATGGCGTTGATGTTTGGGACTTCTTTACGTATTTCACTGCCAACTTAACTGGGAAAATGACAGTCAGTGTATCCATTAAAATACACGATGTTCCTATGGAGTAGTGTTTTTTTTTTCCATTGGTTGATTTCAAAAGTGCTCAGTTTATCGTGAACCACCTACCTAATAGGCTGTTCTTTGCTGACCTTGGGACCACCCCTTGGTCACAGAGTAGATATGTAGACAGATCAGAAATGGCGTGGTGATCCCTTTGATGTGGGCGTGCCCATCCGCCGAGTCTCTGGAAGTGAGCCTCGTGCCTGACTGGCTACTGCGTGCTCCGAGAAGCAAGTCAGTCAGATCCCTGTTAGCTGGGCTGCAGGTTGGCGAGTAGGTTACCCCGGTCGCTGACAGGGCAAGCGGCGTTCCGACATGTTGCTGGTCTGCTGGCTTGTACGTCTGNGGGGGGGGGGGGGGGGGAGATCCCCGAGGAAACCCGCCGACCAACGGCATCTTCCGGCACGACTCCCGCGGGAGTGACCCCACTGGGAATCGCACCCCGGTTCGCCTAGGCGGGAGGCGAGCAGTCTAACCACTACAGCATCGCGACCCCTTGTGAAGTCGGTCGACACTCCCGTCTCTCGAGAAGAAACAAATCATTCTTATCAAGACAGTTGCCGAAATAATTTGAATGGCTTGTTCTGTGTCGGACTGCTGCCGTGAAGCGGATGATGCGTATTCTTAAGTACTCTGTGCCTTGGCAGTGCCTAGTCGCACCTCGCAATCGACCACCCCTTCCAAACTTCAACCCTTTCACACTCACTTTAATTTACGGTTCCAGATGTTGCAAACAAAACGTTTTATGATGCGCGCAGTACTTTAGGCTCGGCTTCACATCTTTTGCAGAGCTTCTTCGTTTTCTTGTAGTAATTTCGGGGTCGGAGAAATTACGGACGACAATGTTTGATTACAGAAAATTTACATTTTTAAGATTTGCTCGATATTTTTGTGCTTAATTTTCACTGCGTGTTATTTGCTAGTTCTAGGAAGTCAGGATAATATTTGTATTTCATCAGTAACTTTCTGCCTACTATTTGCAACTAGCAAATAACGCACAGCGAAAACTGGTCACAAAAATATTAAACAATTCGTAGAAATATAAAACTTTCTATAATCAAACATCTGCAATGATATTTCGGGAACGAAAATTATGACACGAAAACAAAGGGTTTTCGTTTAATAGGCGAAGCTGAGCCTTAAGTCTCCACAACAATTGTTTCGTTGTCACAGCCAATGAGCTATAGGCTACATGTTCGGCCACACTCANAACTTTCTATAATCAAACATCTGCAATGATATTTCGGGAACGAAAATTATGACACGAAAACAAAGGGTTTTCGTTTAATAGGTGAAGCTGAGCCTTAAGTCTCCACAACAATTGTTTCGTTGTCACAGCCAATGAGCTATAGGCTACATGTTCGGCCACACTCAAGGCGCCCGTATACCTGGCGCTTGAACTGCGTTGCGGAGTGTTCGAAATACACGTTTTTCAACGAAACTATTAAGCGTGCGTCCAATGTACTTATCTACGAAAAGCTTCAGACGAGAGCTGGTAAGTACTTTCAAAATATCNGTTGCAGAGTGTTCGAAATACACGTTTTTCAACGAAACTATTAAGCGTGCGTCCAATGTACTTATCTACGAAAAGCTTCAGACGAGAGCTGGTAAGTACTTTCAAAATATCGTTAGAAACATCAATTCAGAGTACTCCAAAACCGCTAAAAACGGCCTTTCCAAGGCGCTGTAGCTCAAAATGCACGCATCAGATACATACAAAACTACTATAGGGGCCTGCACTGAACNGCATCAGATACATACAAAACTACTATAGGGGCCTGCACTGAACCTTCCTAAAGACTTCCCACTAATAAAATAATATGGTCACCGCTGAAAGTCCCATAGGTACACGCAGCACGACGAGAACACTGTACGCCAGTTCAGAGCCTTGCGCTTAGCGGCGATGGCGTACTTGATGCGCGTGGCAGTGTCGCCCTTATCGCTCCCGCACTTCTCGGCCTGAACGTGGGAAAAAGTTCCAGGTAGACGGGCGCCTTAAATGAACCAATTATGGCCAAGACCAGTAAAACCTTTTTACGAATTATTTACCCACAGGTAAGATCATTGGTCATTGAGATTTTCAGTGTGTAGTACAGACCAAAAATTACCTACACGTGCGTAATGAACACAACTGTGTACACTGTATCGAATGGGTTAACAGGCCTGCCGTGCTGCTGAGTAAAATAAGAATAGAAGCCTGATTTTCGATAAAAGAGTTCCACGGAGGCTGAGACTTGAACATCATTACGCGCACACCTGCAGTTTTACTTTACAACAACCCGCCTCCGATTCCCGGTCCGGCCATCCTGATTTCAGTTTTCTAATGCATATTTCCCTCAATTATTCCAGGCGAACGCTGGGATCTTTACTTATAATATGGGACGGCCGATTCCTTCCTTATTCCTGCTTCTCTGAGGAACTTGCTCCTTTTATAGTAACCTCGCTGTCGACGATACGTTAAACCCCACCTACCTATAGGCCGTTCACCGTAAACTGAGCACTTTTCAAAGCCCTACTTGGGATCTACTTCTCTATGTATTATGTAAATATCCGCCATGAGCCTGATCACTTTATTCATGGGTCATTAAAAGTGAACGCGAGGAATTGTTAGGACTGTGCAGTAAATGTGCTACTAATATGTAGAGTCGTTTTCTAATGTTTATGATAAAATAAGAAGTACTAACTTCAGCTGTCATGTTTTAAACATTACACTCGCAATATTACGCGAAGTCTTAGAACGATTTTTATTGATTCACTACCAACTTAAGAGGGAAGCTGCATGCCAGTGTATATGCGTACATATACGTAGCTATGGGCAATAGTTTTTTTTTCTTCTCAAAAATCGACTGGACCAATTAGAATATGGTTTCTCCCGGCTCCACTCTAGTTACTGGTTCCTGCCGAGTGTGTACAGCACATACCAAGCAGCAACTTACCCTGCAACACTTCACCACGCGCCACTGGTTGAGTTGCAACTCTACTGTCGTGCGCCTCGTCGGACGCCCGACTACGAAGGTCTGAGGTAACGCCTAGGTCGGGAGACCGCGTGGCTGGCTCTCGCGGGACCTGGGTAATTGCCGTGTTTTCGGCGCGAGGGTGTGAGGAAGGAGTGTCGCGGGGAGTGTAATTTGTGTTCCCCGGGGCTGAGGAGTGCGTAGCGCAGGAGAGAAAGGGAACTGATAGCGATGGCGCGCCTTGTAACGAAGTCAGCCGCGGTGACGGATGTCGGCTCCCCGTGCCCCGAGACGGATCGCCGCGAGAAACCCGACGGAAGGGTCGTAACAACTACCGCATGTTGTTCTTCCGCACCAGCCAAGTCGAGTGCGAGCGGGAGAAAAAAAAAACTCAACTAAAAACGCACTGTGCCATTGAAGTGTTGGCTTAGGGGTTCAGTCCCACTGTGTTCGTTTCGTCTTCCAAATGCTTTGGTCCTGCTTGCGCTCGTCATCTTCAGGCGTGGGTCGAACAGGAAAGCAAAGAAGGTCGCTATGCCTTCGATGTACCAATTAGCACGAGTGCCCCGCATTTTGTAACCAAACGAAGTGGTGCAACAGTAAACCAGTGGACCCGCATTCGGAAGGACACGTGTCCTGTTTCCTGTTCGGCCATCCTTATTTTGGTTTCCCGCGGTTTTCCTAAATCCCTCCAGGCGAATGATGGGATGGTGCCATAATGCTGTCTGTGGCCGATTCCTTCCCCATATCTTCTTGTCTCTGCAGCTTGCTCCGTCTCTAAGCGACGTTGCTGTCGACCTGCGAATTTTTTGATAATTTGTTCCGGAGCACACTGATGGAAGAAACATTTTCTGACCTGCGTTTGTGGAAGGGAGTCTGCTGACATGACAGTTATAGACATGCAGCGAAATAAACGAAACAGCTTTTTGCTGGAATAAATCGCATATAAATACATAGTGTATGAAACATATAATGTAGGTTGATAGTCAAATTCTGGACAAAGAATAAGATCTTATAATGACATTTAGGATACACAGTTCGAATTCCGACCCGAGTTTCGGATCATTTTTAACGAATTCGGTACGTGATTTTCTGTTTGTTTAAGTGCTTACATGCACCTGCTATATAGATTTTTCTAAGCAATCTCCAAATGTGAGATACGGTGTAGGGACCTGACCCGAAACTATAAATATTCTTTATTTTCTTACGGACTTAGACAAGAAATTTGGCAATTTTTCCCAGTGTTTCGGATACTGTTTTAGAAATGAAGAATAAAGGCGAAATGTAAATTTAAGGCATTGGATATAGGAATCAGATTGAGATAAGAGGTTTACGATTCCAATAATGACCCGGATTTTGGAAGCCTTTTAGCAATGTTCACACATTATTTTTTCACTAATTAGTAATCATGCATAACAGATACTGTAACTGTTAGGTACGGCATAGGGACCTGAGTTTAAAGCCCGAAATCGTAAAATATATTGATTTTATAGTGGAAATCGAAAATATTTGACGGTTTTTCTGAGTGATGGGAGAGTGTATATATAGAGCTGTGATGCATGCCGATACGTTAGTTGAGGTTCAGACGTTGAGGAGTTAACATCGATTTGGAAGTATTCTGTCGCTATACAGCGAAGATGAACTGCGAATACGAAGGCTTGCATTTGAGCTCAACGATCATGGAGCAGTGACCTGCATCATCGCCACCACTGTCGTCAGTGCCGATTCTGCGATAGAGTTTTCAGCTTCAGTCAAAATGCTCATATAAATGAGAGAACCACCTATACGAAGTGTTTTTTTTTTTTGGCGCGATGAAGCATTACGACATTTGTTCCTTGCAGTTTATGCAAGGCGACATGAAGGGACGTACCAAGATCTGCAAGGATTCGTCTACTGGGAGCCAGCAAGTGTTGCAACCAATACGAGCTCTTGCCGCATCGATGGGAACTGATTCCACAGACGATTATGACGAGACAGTTAATGATAGAATGAGTGACATATAATGTGCAGTCGAGTCGGTTCTTACGAAATACTCAGGTGTAAGACTTTCACATGAAATCAACGAACATCAAAATAAACGATCATCAGCCTCAAATACTGATGATAACCATACAACTCCTGCTACAAAAAAGTAAACTTTATATAGAATACAAAACAGGAGGCGAAGATAACAATGACGACAGCATTAATAAAAATGAACATGATGTCAATGAAGGTGGTGAAGACAGTGACGATCCTCCCAACGTTCTCATGTATCTCTCCAACAAGTCAGCTGCCACGCGTGAACGGAAGAAGATAGAAGACGACAAAAACACAGACTTCATGTTTCTCGAAGTTCCGAATGAGATTTTTGATAGACTCAGACATTTGATCGCTTCGCAACAAGATGGAAGTTTATCGCAAATTAACGAGGTATTTTCAATCATTAGTGAACTGAATATCAAGGATTAAATCGCATGATGTGATGAACTGCTTTCATCTGATATTGTAATATGTAAAACAAGTACACCATTTTAAAATACAATAATTGTGTTTTAATTTTTTGTGTTATATATATATATATATATATATATATATCCTTTTATCCATCATAACTTTAAGGTGGTTCTATTAGCACTCGTCCACTAAAGTAAAGATCCACATACAGAATATTAATGAAGACTTTAAATATAAATGCACAGACAGTGGACTGCATGCAAAACATTAATTCAGTTGACATGTACAAACTTAGATACAGTTGGCGAATGAATGTAATTTCTATACATATGATTGGTGACAGACGACAAACCGAAGGAATGGTTGAAGGATCGACCTAGGGATTGGGATTACTCGAAGGATTTCTAATGGTTGGTGAGGATTGCTAAAGACTGCGGAAGAGGATTTCTGAAGATTCCTGAGGGTTGCTGAGGAGGAAAATTACTGATAATTGCTGAGGAGGAGAATTACTGAAGATTGCAGAGGAGGATCGCTGAGAATTGCTGAGGATTGCAGAGGAATAGGGAGGATTTCTGAGGATTGTGGGGAGGATTGTGAAGTGGTTGATGATGATTGGTGAGGATTGCTGATGACTGGTGAGGATTGCTGATGACTGGTGAGGATTGCTGACGACTGATGAGGATTGCTGATGACTGGTGAGGATTGCTGAGGATTGGTGAGGATTGATGAGGATGAGGATTTGTGAGAATTCTGACGATTGCTAAGAATTGAGGAAGATTGCTGAGGAATGATAAGACTTCAAGAGATGAGACCGGAGATGTAGTAACTTAATGAAAGACTGTTGTATGGTTCCGCAATACTCGATGTACAATTTCAGTGCAAATAAAAAAATTAATTTAAAAATAATTTTAAAATTTGATAATAAATACATATTTTCGATTTGACATACCCTATGCTTATAAAACCAAAATGGCTACCAGAAAAATACATATGCTTGAAGGGTTAGTAGTCGTAACTGCTCAGCACCTTTGGGCAGATAGGACAAACCTGAGTCGAAGGCTTCTGCGCACCCTCCCGAGACGAGCCGAAAACTGCCGAGCTCATCCGAGTCGAGCAGAAGACCGCCAGCCATAGCCACACAGCTCCCATTTAAAATACATTGCAGCAGACTTCCCCAAATTATACTATTTAATATAATAATATGGTATGGAAATAAACTGATGAAATGGTAAAGTAAAAGGAATCAAGATTTTGTCAATGAAATACATCGAAATTTCCATCTCAAATAATTATAAGAAATATTAAAAAGTTTCCGATAAAAATGATTCAATTTAACACTGACTAAATTATGACGGAACTAGAATAGGCCAAAAAATTTATGTCAACTGTACTTTATTACTTTGTTTCTGGAGACGTTGAAATTCGCAGCTCTTCCCTCAAGTTCCCACGGTTGGCACAGTGATTTAGACTCTGGCCTCCCACCGTTGTGGTCCTTGGGGGTAATTTTTCGATCTTCAATTCTCATGTTAGGAGTGTTAGACCTTTGTAAAAGTACCTCCATTTACTCCCTCGCCTTCATTCCGACGCTGTTCCGTTCCCATCTCTTTTATGCTGTTTCACTCTTCGGGCTAGCCTGAAACGTTGGTTCTGCCCGTCGTGCAGGGTAGCCGATTCCACTATGCCTCACCCTTTTGTCCAAAATTCGTGCCAAGTCACGTCTGAATGCGATAACCATGATCATATCTACATTAACCAGTATCAAAAATTATAGTTGCTACAAGTTTTAAACTTGATTCAAACAAGTAGTCTTTCATGTCAGTGATTGGAGGGAATAAATATTCGAAGGTGAGATTAATTATTCTAGCTGTCTACAAGACGAACATTTTGAGTCTCCACAACTGCCTTCAGCTTGTTTAACAATAACTTTTAGTTATTTTTAAATGTCATTGTTTTAACATGTTATCACAAAGTCGCATACATAAGAAATACATAAGAACATATTTCGAGTCGAAATAACTCTCACTGAAAACTGACAAGTAGATTTTATTCCCAGAACTAACATATATTTGACTCCATTTCAGCGGAGGAGGCACTTGTAAGGTTACTGATAAGAGGGGACTTGAAAAAATCGTGAGTTCAAATCAGGGGGGGGAGGGGGAAGGAGTGCAGAGTTTTGCGTGGCTCTTAACATCGAGGTCTTGAGAGCCGATGAGGGTGAAGCGAGATGAGAATGGAGCATCGCCGGAATCCAAGAGTGGGGGGAAATGAAGATCCCCGAGAAAACCCGCCGACAGCGGCATCGTCCGTCACGATTCCTACATGCGAAAATCCTAGAGTGGGACCGCCGGGAAACGAACCCGGTTCGCCTTGGTGGGAGGCGAGTAGTATAACCACCACACCACCGCGGCCCCCGTTCATTTGGGGACAAGCTAGAATTTAACCCTGGCATGTTCGTGTTACTTTTGCAATTGGGCGACGACCCATTTGACACCTCCAGCAGGAGGAGACTGAACCAATAATAAACATGCGGCAAAACTCATTCCTAACCATTGCTTACCACTGCGGCAGCGAGGAGCCAATAAGAAGTCGATATGTACTTGAATTTACAAACGATTGTGAAGTTTAATCTGTAGGTCTCTGACCTAGAGAATTTTCCTTGTCTCTCGTGATTAGTAGGGACCTGCAAAATTAACGTTACTTCCTGGCAGCACGCTAAACGCTACAAAATGTCAAAATTACCTACGCTCGCTTGACTTCTGACACTGGCCGATAATTTGTGTGGCATGCCCACAGCCAATTAAAAAAATTTAACGGCAGTCACCAATGTCCGTTACACCTGTCAGTCGTCCGTCCGGCGGTCATCCGTCTGTGTTTTCGTCCGTTAGTTGAAAGCGATTCATAACAATCCGTCGTCCGTCAATCCTTCTGCTCGGCAAAATTTCACTGTGACAACTTGACATCGCGATATTTCTTTAGTTGGAGATATATTTTAGTTGAAAACACATTTTCAAGAGAGGAATTTTTTCACGTGATAAAAAATTATTCTAAGTTTTTTACATTTCAAATTTCTGAATTTGCCACTAAATAAAATAAACATAGATCCACCGCCTTCCATTTTAATTCAAAGTGCGGATTCACGTGTAAGGAATGTCGTCAGAAGGCGGTGGCTCATCCGTCCGCCCGTCGAAAGTTACAGTTTGGTAAATACTTGGTGATTGGACGAATAGAAGAGGTTCCCCTGCGATTGGCTGAAGATCACGTGACCGCCGGACGGACGGACGACTGAAGTGTGCGACGGATGGTTGTGAACCCAGCTTACGGTGGTCGCACACTGAATTTTGTTCAAGAGTGTGCAGGACAGCGAATTCACAGAGTATTTAAAAATACAGAAGTGAAACAGCCCTTGTGCCACAAAATAACATCACTGGCCAGCAACGTGTCGGAACGGCGTTGACCAATCAGCGCCTCGTAACTTACTCACCAGCTGACAGCCCAACCGATAAGAAAGTTTCCGCAGCATGCAGGAGTCGGTCAAACACAATGCCCGTTCCCAGAGCCTTGCGTAGCAAATCATAAAGCCCGTATTTTGAACGTGCGCACTTTTTTGACAGTTCTGAGAGTAGTTATTTTCATGGCAAAATATTTTTTTGTTAGACGTACTGGGACGGGTTGACAGTTATGTGGCCGGGGAGACACCGCTGTAGCCATGGAAAAAGCCGTATGTAGTAGAAAAAAAATGGTTGTAGGAACCTTCAAAACTGTTGGGTAATATGTACCATCTAAATATTCTTAACATTGATAGTAATATAAACAGAACTGTTTGATGCATTCTTGTCTGTGACTGTACTTGCTACTGTACATATGGTTGCTACAGCAGAGCACTGCATGTCTACCACAAAACAGATAGTACCACCTCCAACAGAACAACTTCAACAACATTTGAACTGTTCCCACAACAATCAGACCTGTAACAACTCAACAGAATGTTCCGTTGTTTAGTACTGAACAGTTCTGTAATCGGATTTGATGGATAGATGCAACGGGTTTTAGGGTATTACAATCTTAGTTATTGTGGGAACGATCCAAACATTGTTGAAGTTGTACTGTTGGGTAGTAGGCGACTATGTACAGTAGCAAATACAATCAGAGACGGGAATATAACAAACAGTTTTGATGGTGATGGTACTTCCAGCCCGTTAGATAGCTGTCCCTATTTTAACAGTCTAGATGGTTCCTAGAACTACATTCTTTTTCTCAGTGTACCTTCAGAACTATAAAAAAAAGTTAAATCGTTCGTGAGTACACCCACATCAAAGGAACAGCTACGTCATTTCGTCTTTGTGGGCTTATCTACTGTAGTGTATTCACGGTTACTTCAAACTTTTCTGAAGCCCTGCTAAAGTTCTACTTAAAGGATTTCTCTCCGTCTCATGTAAACAAATCTTAACGAACAACGCACCACATTCGTGCGAACTCGTGTAATAGCATTTATCATAAGAACTATTTCTTACTAGGCATTATTACCAACACACTTATTTTCTCACTATTTTTATTCATTTGGATTATATATGGAATATTATAATTTATAAGTAAAATATAAGAACAGATTTAATTTAACCAACAATAACGGACTTTTATGTTTAAAAAAATACAGTACATGTGACAAATATAGGTATTTAAGAAAGAATCAAACACTTCATACATGGGGTGGTTATTCAAAGGTTTGATTCGGTACGTGCGAAGAGACCGCGAATAGACTATACCGCGTTGATGCGCGCGCGCCCCCGTCACGCGGCGGTGACGGGAAACACGGCGGGTGTGCACTGACCAGTCGCTTGGACGGCTTGACGAGCGGCCGGTTCATGCCGTTCATCTTGTGGTAGAGGCCGCACGCGTTGCAGAGGTAGTGCCCCGTGCCGTCGCGGCGCCACAGCGGCGTCGAGATGGCGCCGCAGTTGACGCACTCGCGCCCCTCGCCGAACTGGAACTCCATGGCGTTCTCTGCACACACGCGCGCGCAAGCAAACAAGGCGCGTCACGACACTTGCAGTCCGTTCACCGGTAGCTTTCAAAACTTTTCTGAAGCCCCTGCTGAAGATCTGCTGCCAGGATATTACTCCGCCTCGTGCAAACAAAGCTTAACCGAGTAAAAAAAATTACAACAAAGGGACAGTGGGCTGTATTTGTGCGCACTCACTCTAATAAAATATTTTGCGCAAGAACTATTTCTAACTAGGAATTACCAACACACACATTTTATCACTGTTTTTATTCACGTTAACTATAAATGAAATATTATAATTTATAAATAATATATATGTAAATGTTTAATTTAACAAAAATTATGATACCTTCATGTTAAAAGAAGAAGAAAACGTTTGTGGTAGATGATATTGTTAGGAAACATCCAAGCACGTCACACATGGGGTTATTTTTCAAACGTTTGATTTAAAAAGTATGAAGAAATCGCAAATGCGAATAGACTATCGTGTGAATATGGAAATGAGTGATCTCGATGGCTGCGCAGAACTAGCCTCCGTGTCCCAGCGTTGGACAGCTTTTCTACCAATACTATCATAAACGACGTGGCAAGTACTTGAGGATAGTACACTACTATCCATATAAACAAATGCTCTGAGATGTTTTTATAATTCCCCAGGCCAATTTGCAATGCAATCAGATTAAATTTTAATTGTTTTAAGTATTTTATTCATGTAAAAAGGTTTTCTTTTGAAAATTAAGAGAGAGACAAACACGTTCATCGCTGTTGCCCATGTGACTTTGTCAGTTGTATTGGTGTGGGGTAAGTTCAGTTTTGGGTACACGTACAGAAGACGAATAATCGGCCTACCTCATATTTAGTCTGTGGTCACAACTGCAGCCCTCGCTTCAGTCCTCACGCCACTTGTGCAAGGGCTGTTCACGGTAAACTGAGCACGTTTGAAAGCCATTGCTTAAGATCTACTTCTGTGCACGTTGTGTATTCTTCCGCCTTATATAAAACTAACACTGCCGTGGGCCTCATCACTTTATTCATGCTTCGGTGAAACGAAAATATGGAATTATTAGAAAAGTACGTATTTCACAAATCTGCAAATTCTTACACTTATTTGCATTAAAAAAATAGAAAGCGAAAGAAATAATTTAAGTTATTGCAGATATATACGTAACACTTTCAATTCAATGTTAAAGTACGGAACTATTTCCTCTCCACCGTTACCAACTTTACTGGGCGCATGCCACTCAGTGCGCCCATTAAAATATATGTAGATAGGAGCAGTGACTTTTTCCTGAGGTTTATTTCAAAAGTGCTCACGTGAAAAGCCTTTTCACTGCGGGCAAATACACTACAGTAGAGACCAATGCTGGACAGCTTGCGCTCTTCTGGGAGAAAACATGGCGGAGTCACCTCCAGCAACAAATGGCGGCCACCTCTTCAGTAATACATGTAATACATTATATAGGCTGTTCACGGTGTACTGAAAACTTCTGAAAGCCCTGCTTAACATTTGCATCTATACAAATTGTGTTTCCTTCCGCCATATGCGTCGGTAAAGTGAAATCGTGAAACTGTCGTAAAAGTAAAAAATTCAGAAATTTCATAATCCACGCATTTATATGCGTCTGAAAACAAAACCGAAAGCAAAAGAAATAATCTCAGTATTCACTAATGTTTATTAATCACTTGTAATTCAACGTTACGGCGTGGAACCGCATTCCCTCATTCGTTACCAACTTCACTGGGTGCACACCAGTTAGTGAACCCGTTAGAATATGTGCAGGTGGGGCAGTGGCATTTTTTAAAGGTTTATTTCATAAGTGCTCACTTTACCGTGAACATCCTTTGCCAACGTAATGTAGACGTTAATTTGTTTCCTCTGTGGAAGTTTTTTTTTTTTGGGACGATAAGCCAAGTCCTATGAAATCAACACCTTAGGCGAAGAGGGAAAAAGGAGTGGAGTGNCTTTACTGGGCGCATGCCACTCAGTGCGCCCATTAAAATATATGTAGATAGGAGCAGTGACTTTTTCCTGAGGTTGATTTCAAAAGTGCTCACGTGAACAGCCTTTTCACTGCGGGCAAATACACTACAGTAGAGACCAATGCTGGACAGCTTGCGCTCTTCTTGGAGAAAACATGGCGGAGTCACCTCCAGCAACAAATGGCGGCCACCTCTTCAGTAATGCATGTAATACATTATATAGGCTGTTCACGGTGTACTGAAAACTTCTGAAAGCCCTGCTTAACATTTGCATCTATACAAATTGTGTTTCCTTCCGCCGTATGCGTCGGTAAAGTGAAATCGTGAAACTGTCGTAAAAGTAAAAAATTCAGAAATTTCATAATCCACGCATTTATATGCGTCTGAAAACAAAACCGAAAGCAAAAGAAATAATCTCAGTATTCACTAATGTTTATTAATCACTTGTAATTCAACGTTATGGCGTGGAACTGCATTCCCTCATTCGTTACCGACTTCACTGGGTGCACACCAGTTAGTGAACCCGTTAGAATATGTGCAGGTGGGGCAGTGGCATTTTTTAAAGGTTTATTTCATAAGTGCTCACTTTACCGTGAACATCCTTTGCCAACGTAATGTAGACGTTAATTTGCTTCCTCTGTGAAAGTTTTTTTTTTTTTTGGGACGATAAGCCAAGTCCTATGAAATCAACACCTTAGGCGAAGAGGGAAAAAGGAGTGGAGTGCAGAGGTTTGGTGCAACACTATTCCCACGTGCGAAAATCCGGGAGCGACTCCTCCGGGAATCGAACTCGGTCCGCCCAAGTGGGAGGCGAGTAGTCTGACCACTACACAACTGCGGCCCCGCTAAATATAGACTCTTTTTAGGTCTTTTAACTTCTTCCTGCGGCTTTGCCCGAACATTTTTTTAGCACCGAGCAGTGACGGCAGTTTTAGGGAAATATTTACGAATGCTTGCGGCGTTACTTGTTAGAACTGATGGGGCACTAAAGGCGACGGTGGTCGGCACAGCCAAGATGATATCGCCTCTACGCGCGTTCCTTGCTACTCGCGCTCTGTACTCTGGTGATAAGGAAACCTTCGCCGGCCGACGCACGCGAGGAAAGAAAAAACAAACAGGAAAGCGGTCGATTGCCCGTATTTCAACAAGCGCACTCGAGAAAGTCGCGAAAAAAATGTGCAGATTTATAGCACTACCTGAATGATTTAACTGTTCCGCCGGTGGCGAACGAATCGTGGCAAATGATTGCATGTTTTTGAATTAAAACCGAGAGAGTGTTTATTTATGAACGTATTTCAAATTTTTTTGCGTCAAAAATGTTTGCAGGCTCGGCTATCTGCACACTTATTATACAGCTCGCCACAAAGAAGTTTTTAGGATTAAGGTAATAAAAATACTACAGTAGGTCACGTGGTTTCTAATTTTACATCGAAAACTTTTTAATTTTGCCGCCGTTTTGGGAAAGGACGTCGTGCTCGGAAGACACAGGCTGACTGTTTTTTTTTTAAAGTACCCTATTATGGTTGGTTAAAAAGCTACTGCTGTTTAAGAGTTGGCATTCGATACGGATATGACAGCAGTTCGAAAGAAAAAGGAAGCGGACGGGGTGATGTTTTTTATTTTACTAGCTTCTCATAAAATGTAGCAAAATACACGCTCTTTCTGTAAGATATTTTTTAAACTAAATAAATTTTTGCTTCCCTTTCTTAAGAAAATTGTTAAATTAATTAAAATAAAACGAAAATTAACACCGTAATAAAAAAAAACTATTGACTCGAAATGTCTACCCTTCGGCTACAAGACGGATACCTGAAATCAAGAAACAGAGGTCCACATCTGGAGAAAAATTGAGGTGCGAAATTCGTAATGGGCCTGACTCGGTCAGCAAACACTGCGTTGCTTCGTTAACAGAAAAAAATATGTTACAAAATGTTTTTAAAAAAAAACCGGAATAAATATCTATGCTGTGCTTTTATGCTGGTATTAACGTTAATGCTTATTTATACGAGGGCTGATTCAGAAGTCATGGCAACTATTGTTTATCTCCCGGAAATGACCCAACACAGGAAATGTACTACTTACAGTTGAAAGTGTACAAGAACATGGGGTATGGATGCAAGAATGCCAGCGGTGAGGCTGATATCGTCACAGCATCTCGACGAGAGGTGGTGCACACTGACGGATCTCATGCAGCCGATGGTATTTCCCGTCTGCCGTCGTAACTATTATTCAAGCCCTCTTATAGTGCTTACAAGAGCAAACAGTAAAAATAAACTGCGTTTAGCATTGTGTATTCAAAAACCAGCTTATTTCAATGGGAAAACCATACGAATTTAAGAGCGAAATAAATATAGCTGCGATCCAAGGAACCTCGTACTTTTCTCCTTTCCCTTAGGGAAAGAGCGCAGGAAAGCTCTATAAATTTTTTTAACCATTGCTCAGTTTTTTTTTCTATTCAGTCGTTATATCTAGATAAAGTAATTGTGTAAGTCTACCTTTATAATAAACACGTTCAGAGCACTCTCGTGACCTTGGTCTTGTGTTGGTCTGGGAGAAGACTTGACAAAGAGGTCATTCATTACCACTCACAGGCAGAATTTAAAAAGTTAAAAAGACACCCATATATAGATATATTATATATTAAGTACATTTAAACGTTATATAAACATATATATGTTCATTTCGCGAAAATCGATTCAAGGCCAAACTGGGAAAAAGTAAACACCGGGTAAAACTCGAAACGTTTTAGAACAAGGTTGAAATCGTTAACAAGACAGAAAGATAACAAAAACAGAATAAAAGGGGTTAAAACGGGATAAGTTCGCGTTTCAGCACTTTCGAAATTAAACTTTAAAAATAACCATGTTCATAACAGAGCGATATTAATGGACACATTGACATGCTACACTATCACTAGGTTTGAGGGAAAATCGAGTCAGGAATAAGTTACACAAAGTTATCTCAAAGCATTTACTTACATAAACCGTGTTTTAACCTCAAATGATAACCAGCGTTGTTTTTTTATAATGCTATTAGCAGAGAAGTAGTCCAGTGCTGGTACACAAAAAGTGGTCACTTGCGCAACTCGAACCATAGTTACGGTAAACGGTAATATGTGTAATTGTACAACCCAACATAAAATAACCTATCCTATCCTAAGATAATTTGTCCCAGAGAATAAACAAGCAATCAACGCGAAAATAAATGTTACATATCCACATTTCAGCACATAGCACACCTCACGCCATGTAAACTGTACAAAATCAGTGACTGTTGTATTATGATCATAAAGTACAATTAATAGACCAACACATATTAGTTATATAACAATATAGGTTGTACATTATTCTTTCTTAATATAGGCAGTTCATGGTAAGCTGAGTACTTTTCAAATTCCTGCGGAAGATCAACTTGTATGCACATTGTGTATTCTTCAAGCATATGAAGAAATTAACATTGCCATGGGCCTGATCACTTTATTCATGCGTCGCTCAAGTGAAATTGTGAAATTAATAAAAAAACAATTTATTTTACAAATGTGTTTATTCTTACATTTATATGCATTAAAAAATAATTTTTTTTAAAAATAATTTACAATGTTTAACTAACAATTTTAATTCAACTTTATGACGTGGAACTACTTTCCCTCCATCGTTACCAATTTCACCGGACGCATGCCACTCATCGTGCCCGTTAAGATGTATGCAGCTAGGAACAGTGACTTTTTTTCACAGGTTTATTTCAAAAGTTCTCAATTAACTGTGAACAGCCTATATAAACGTTATTTTTGACAACGCTTTTAGGAGACAAATATTCAAATTTTGGAACACGAAGAGTGAAGTTGTGTTCGAATAGACCATTCAATATATTAGCATTTTGTAGCGTTAAATTCGCAAGCTGTATATCGTCACTTGTTCAGCGATGGTTGCGATTTGGTAATCTAGTATTTTAGAAAGTTTTGTTACATACTAAAGGCTCAAAGCTGAAATATTAAATACTGCATCATTTTAGCCGACCAATTAGGGTCACGTGAACTTTTAATAGTGGGACTGCGGTGGCGCAGCGGCTATAGCACACGACTTCCACCAAGGCGAACTGGGTTCGATTCCCGGTTGAGTCGCTCCTGAATTTT
Source organism: Clitarchus hookeri (assembly GCA_002778355.1). Lineage (NCBI taxonomy): Eukaryota > Metazoa > Arthropoda > Insecta > Phasmatodea > Phasmatidae > Clitarchus > Clitarchus hookeri. The sequence continues at coordinate 102,976 of NQII01001466.1, forward strand.
CTTACGTGGGGATCGTGTCGGACGGTGGGTTTTCTATGATATCCCTCGCTTCCCCCACCCTTACATTACGGCGCTGCTCCATACCCACCTCACTTCACCATCATTGGCTCTCAAAACTAATATGGCGGATAAGGCTCCGCCATATTGGATTGTAACAATTTTCGCCATAATTTACACCTAAGAAAGATTAACAAAACTTTTCGCACGACATGCCATAAATAATAGTTTCTAAAACATTATCAAACCATTACAACTATAAAACGTTAATTAATTTTTTACTTGTGACTGCCGGCAAGAAATAAGGAATTTTTCTTGCCGTGGTTACAGAAATGATCCTGGCAGCAATAGTCTACCAATACACGTTTTAGAACATGTGCAAAGCAATCCACTATGCCTTGTCGATGCCCAAAATAAAATACTGTATAAAATCTGTAATGCAAGTTACGGCGAAAATTTCTTAAATCCAAGATGGCGGGGCCTGATACCCTTAAGAGACGCCCAAACCTCTCCACTCCATGTTCTTTGGTACACTAAAGGGCCGGTTTCACAATGTCTGGTTTTGTTCCGATTAAGGTCTGATTAAAATTTATTGTTTAGAGACATTTTCTGTTTCTGAATGCATGGTTAAGAATAACAAACGTTTAATTTGCCTCTAACCAATGGCTATCGTGAACCCAAGAATAGGTTCCGATTACTGGACTAATCAGAACATTACAACAAATATGGTGGTCGTTCTTAGCTGATGTGAGGTTATGTTTGTGTATTTAAATTGTCTAAATCAGCAGAAGATTTCGATTGGTTATTTAGGATGATAATGACAAAATTATTGATTACGTCAGTCGGCTGCTATTATCAGGCCTTAATTAAATACAAGTAATTAATTATCAAATTAATTTTATTCATGCAAAATGTGTTTCCGACATTTATGAGCGATATTGGGACGGGTACCTACACACACGTGTAAATGGATAAAAATAGGCTAGAAACACTTATTTGGTGATGCAATAATACGATATTGTCTAAATGTAATTAAATATTACTAGTTTTCACAAAACACGCCTTTTTGCAGAGGCTCAAACCAAACTTTAATTTTGAAAAATAATTAGTCATAGTTCCGCCAATATGTTTAATCTATAGTAGATTTAGATGTTTTGGATTTAGTTTTAAGGCATTGGGAAAAGTTAGTTTGTCGGTTTTAAATTATTATAAACGTTTCCGCGAAAGTCCGCACACTCGTAAATAAATAGTCTGGCCTTTGGGATGAAAAAGTTCGTTGCTTTGATATTTAATAACAAAGTTTATCGTTATTTTCTGCATGTTACAAATAAGTCAATTTATGTAGCCGTGGTGCTATCCGTGGGGACTTGCTCAAACTTTTATGAGTCAATGAAAAAGTAGAGACGCAAGAAAGTGTGCTTCGCAGGAAATATAACATTTATATGATCGTATTAATTTTTCCAGAACTGTTACCTCTTGTAGAGTATTTTCATAGTTATTATTATACATTCATATCACGCAATATTTTTCACGCCCAATTCGTATCGAGCCGTTACGAGTCTAAAGTTAAATTCAAAGTATTGCTGGTATTCCACATTCAGACAGACATGCATTGTCGTATTTGCGTATTTGCAAAGTTATGATTTCTTCCTCGTGCTTGCATGATGTGTTAATATTAATATACTGGAGGTATGTGCGTAATATTTGAGTAATTAAAATATACATACATACGAAAGCAATTCGTTGGCACTTTATTTAGTAAAGAGTAATTGTGTGTTAGCATTCCACACGTTTTTTTTTTTTAAATCGTGAAATGTGTATTGAAATACTTCTACATCTCAAGCACACCTAATATGTAATCACTACAACAACGGTTCTAAAAACTTCTTTGTATTGGAATAACATGCCACATAAACCATGCAAAAATCTACATTAATTTGTATTAGATTAGCTGTCTTTGTTTCCGGTAACAAATACTTTCAATCCTAAGAAAGTAATATGTATATCTGAATTAGTAAGGTTTCCTGGTCAAAACCGTTTATTATTGGTGCTTCGTTTCATGTTTTTACAACAAACTTTGTATAGCCAGAACTCTGACCAGAACAACATAGACAGCAGACGACGACCTGACAGTAGCCAATCACAAACGAAAACGTCACTGCAACGTCGCCAGATTTATCTTCACTATCACTTAGCTAACCAACACTTTCTTAACCGGGAGATGCATTTTGTGAAACAGTACGAGACTAACCAATGATTAAAACTTATGTTTTATCATTTGGCCAGACGTTGTGAAACCGGCCCTAAGAGTGTCAATTCGAACACACGGCCTCGGTGGTTACTGTGCAGCTCGCGCGCACGCTATACCCTCCAGCCAGGTTACCGTAGGGCGACGTCCTCTGGAAGCCGGCTCCGTCGTAGGCTCGCCACGACGACATCATCATGGCGTTCTGCGTGTAGAAGGGCGCGGCGGCTAGCGCCGGCGTCGCCTGGTGAGGGTGGTGCGCCGCCGCCGACACGTAGCTNGGCGCCCACCCCGCCCCCGCCGCCGAAGTGGTGCGAGTTGGCGGCGGCGCCTGCCGGAACAACAACCACCACCCGGCACACACGTTAACACTTAAGTGCTTCCGGCGTAATACTAAGTCACCTGAATTTAAGAGAGAATGGGATATAAATGAACGTTTATAGAAGTAGTGGTGAATTTATAGTTACTTCCTACTTTCCTGGATCCCTGCTTAAGTTCTACTTTCAGGACGTTCCTCCGCCTCTTGCAAACAAATCTTAACAGAGTGTAGAAAATTACACCAGAGACAACTCACCGGATTCATGCGCACATACTTTAATTATATTTTGCATGAGAACTATTTCTTACTAGGCGTTGCCAACACAGCTATATTATCTCTGGTTTTTTATTTATATTAATTATAAACGAAACATTATAATTTATGAATAAAATATAACCAAAAATTTTAATTAAACCAAATATGACACACTTTTATGTGATAGAAGTGTAAAACGCCTGTGATACGTGCCATTTTTAAGAAAAAAACCAATGACATCATGCATGGGGTGTTTTTTTCAAAGGTTCGATTAAAAAAGTGCGAGGAAACCGCGAATAGACTATAATCGTAACATACAATTTTATGGATACCAGCGGAGAAAAACGGAGAAAGGGAAACCGTACATTATTGTTTTTACTAACTACGAGAACAAATATTTTACCAAATGTGATGTATTTCTGCCGAGCTATTTCTGATGATGTAAATTTTCGTATGTTACTGCGGCATAAGATATTTTGCGAAATAAATGCATGAGCACTGCCAAACAGTTGTTCACAATGTTGGGAAAACCTATATCTAGGACTGCCCTTGTTTAGTTTTCCTAGTTGCCTTCCAAAATCCGGTACATTTCAGCTAACGAATTGGGAGTTAAATTACGTCCCACGTACTGTCAACTGAGTTGTACCAAGTTTACCGTAACTGTACAACATTCGCAAGGTTCTCTATAGCATAATATTACGCCGGTAACACTCAACTTGTAAAGCACTCAAATGAACAGGATGAATTGTATATAATTCTACGTAGCAAATAACATACTTTTAACACGGTATTATATTGGCAGAGAGAAGAGAGCTGTCCAATAATGAACGTCGTGCAATATGGGAACCGTGTCTGGTGTTTTGTGAAGCAATAGAGCGGTTGTAAATGGGCATAGAGAGACCAACAAAATGGATGGTCATACATCCTAGATCCTAGAACATAGACGACTCGCTTCTCCCTTGTCTTAAGTGTCAGTAAATCTGTACCACACTCAGAGTGTTAAAACGGAGCCTCTCGCACTTGTACCTTATAGCCAACAGTGCTCGTAAACGTTTATGCGATGTAAAAAAATGCATTTTTTTACTAACAATTCGCCGGAAACTAGTTGTCAAAATTATTATATTTATTTATTTGGTTATTTCTTAATTTAGTTATTTAGCTTTTCACCTTTTCACAACATATGTGCTGGAAGTTGCTAGTTAGTGCACGTAAAAATATACAAAATACAATTAAATAATTTAAAAAATGGTTTGCGGAACAGATAAGTATGTATAAAAATAAATGTCAGAAGAGATTATTTCAATACACCATAAACATGCCATCGATTTTTTTATGTAAATACAAAAATTTCCAATATACTCTTATGTGTGTACATCACAGAATAATATAGTATATTAAAAATATTCTTCAACGTCGTGTTAAGCATTTTCAGTTTAATATTTTTCCAGGTGTTTCTTAATAACACTGCAAGTAAATTAGACAAAATTTCACAACACGTTACTGTGAAATGTGTAAGACTAATATGTAATGTTAACAAGCAGTTACTGTAGTCTCTAATTTCATTATAAACATAGACATAAATAACAAATTGTATGTTTAATATAACAATGTGTTGTAAATGTACAATATTTAACCATGCTACTCGAAATTTTTTAGCTTCTAGTATCCAACTAATATTGTCTGTAAAAAGAATTAAAATTTTTACTGTGTTTACGGTTTACTGTAAATTAAGAACTTCGAAATCAAAATTCCAAACAATCCGCTCCGGAAACTGCGCATTTTTCATCGGCAAAAGTAACTGTCATTATCGCTGTAAATTTTAAAACTTTGTAGGAATGTAGATCTCTCCCTCAAGATGAAATTTAAAAATTGTAGTGTTAAATTTGTAGATTATGGAATTATTCATTTATGCTATAACTCTCTACGTAACTGTTTGTACTATCGTACAGAAAGTAACACAGTTTAAAACCTATAAACGCATCCTCTAATATTAAATTTATCCTCGCTAAATTTTTAGAGCAATAGTAACAATTTTGGCACTAATTGTGTGAAAAAACTCTACTTTCACGGAATTGAAAGAATTATGGCCCGTGTATACCTGGCCTAAGAAGTCGCATATTAAAAATATATTTTCGTTCCAAACAATTTATTTGCATCACTTGGTCAAAAATTGTAGGCCTGTACTACAAAGTGATCGTGTCTATTGCAGTGTTAACTTCGCGTGCGGCTATGAAACTATAGTCCATTCATGGTTAAATGATAATTTTTCAATCAACCTTTGAAAAAAGCGTCCGCACCTACTTGCATGCATTTTAACACACACACACACACACACACGCGCGCGCGCGCGCTTAGTGACATGCTCCCAATTAAGTTGGCAACGAGTAGTATGATAAGTTCCTCCTGGGACAGGGTTTCAGGAGGAGTCAGAGGAAGTTCGCCTCTTGGTAGGGGCGGCTGGCGGCCATGTTGGCCAATGGCCCGTAACGGCCATGTTATCGACAAAATTGTCTGTTTAACTCCAGAAACCACTTCCGAAATTAATTATTTTGCCCAAAAATAATTTTTTCCAACAAAATATATAGAAAAAAAAAATGGAAGAATGAGGAAAACTGATTTGAAACTCCTCGAAGCAAGAGCTGAAAAACCCTCAGTCGAGCAAGAGGATTAGAGGCTCTTAGCGGAATGAGCCACTTAATTATCAGAGAAAGAGAGGAGGATTCGAGACTCGGAGCCAGGTGAAGCGGACCGGAGCTGCAACGAGATAGTAAAAGTAGTTCCATGTGTTAACGTCGTATTAAAAGTGCTATTATTTTCTTTATTTCTGCGAACGTTGTATTTGTTTTGTTTAATTACTGTTTGTTTTAAAGCGTGTAGGAGTAAGAAATGGCATATAAGTGGTGCATTTACATTCCTAACAACGTCACAGTTTCAAATTATGAACGCGTGAACAAAGTGGTCCGGTCCATGGCAGCGTTGATATTACGTGTTGCGGAATAAGGAAAGTTGACCGCGAACAGCGTATTCACTTTACGTCAGAAATTTCACGGTGCCCATCGCACACAGCAGGCGACGTTAAAACTACGTCGTATGTCCACTATAGTCTATAATCACGCTTAGTAAGAAATAGTTCTTATGCTAAATATGATGTAATTGAGTGCGCGAGAATGCGGTGCCTTGTCAATTTGGTATAATTTTCTCAAGACTGTTCACGGTAAAGTGAGCACTTTTGAAAGTCCTGCTAAAGACCTACTTGTAAGTACATTCCGTATACTTCCGCCATGTGTAAAACTAACATTGGCATGGGCCCGCTCATATTATTCNACAGCGTATTCACTTTACGTCAGAAATTTCACGGTGCCCATCGCACACAGCAGGCGACGTTAAAACTACGTCGTACGTCCACTATAGTCTATAATCAATGTGAATAAAAACAGGAAGAAAAAGGGTATGTTGGCAACGCTTAGTAAGAAATAGTTCTTATGCTAAATATGATGTAATTGAGTGCGCGAGAATGCGGTGCCTTGTCAATTTGGTATAATTTTCTCAAGACTGTTCACGGTAAAGTGAGCACTTTTGAAAGTCCTGCTAAATACCTACTTGTAAGTACATTCCGTATACTTCCGCCATGTGTAAAACTAACATTGGCATGGGCCCGCTCATATTATTCNACCTACTTGTAAGTACATTCCGTATACTTCCGCCATGTGTAAAACTAACATTGGCATGGGCCCGCTCATATTATTCATGCGTCGATCAAGTAAAACTGTAAAATTATTACAAAAGTAAATATTTTAAATTTTTGATAATTACCGCATTTATATGCATGAAAAATACAGAAAGTAAAAAGAATGATTTGAGTATTTTAAAATATTTTCCTATAGTTTTAATTCATCGTTAAGACATGGAACTACTCTCTTTCCGTCGTTACCAACTTTACTGGGTGCATGCCAGTCAATACACCCGTTAAAATATATGCTGACAAGGGAAATTACATTTTTCTCTGTGTGATTTCAAAAGTGCTGACGTTGCCGTGAACAACCTCTAGTCTTGGTTAAAATTTGTTCGCACGAGGCGGAGGAATGGCTGAAAGTAGAACTTTAGCATGGTTTCAGAAAAGTCGCATTTAACAGTGAATAGACTATACAATTTGTTGGCAGCTTGTGTCGTTCTACAGCTGTTCGATTCATTACTGGTTACTACCAACAATACCGTGCAACACGGAATACTGTAATTGGTTCTATAAGAGAAGGGAGGATTTCAAACTGTGCATATTAAAAATATTGTTTTTAATTTACACTAACTTAAATGATAAAAAAACAAACTTAAAAATAATTCTCTTCGGTATTATAATAAAATGGTGTGTGTAAGGGGTAACTCTTTCAGGCATACATAAAATTGTAATCTCAAGCTTTGTAACGAACAAATTTGTAGCTGTACTAGTATGAGTTTGACTCTGAGTCNCATACATAAAATTGTAATCTCAAGCTTTGTAACGAACAAATTTGTAGCTGTACTAGTATGAGTTTGACTCTGAGTCACATGTCGGGATAAATAAAAACTTGTTTGCGTTAGACGTTATTTGCAGCATATGAATACGAGACAACGTAATATAGTTCTGAACAAAGAATGATGTCTCCAGCCACATGAGGAAGGAATGAATGTCGCTTTCTGCTGTGTAAAGCGTACGTCGTGAAATTCACTCCTTGTTCAAAGTCCAATATGTAGCCCACCGTGCATGAAAAAAATTAATATACATAAAACTGTAACAATTATTTTAGATTTTAAACCATTAAAATTAGTAAAAAATAACACTAGAATGAAAAAAAAAATGTATACCTGCTTGAATAAAACAGTGTGAAGAGAGTGAAATCACGTTTGCGGTGAATGGGGCGGTTACTTACCTGAGGTGGNGGGTGGCTCATGCCGAGGAAGCCGCCCCCGCCCGCCCCCGAGCAGGGGGTGGCGCCCGTCGACGCGTCGGAGTACCCCATGGCGGAGTTGGCCTGGAACATGGCGCCGCGCCGGCCGCCGGCTCTGCCGCCCTCTCTCTCTCTCTCTCTCTCTCTCTTCTCTCTCCCGCCCCTTCCTCCAGCGCCGCCTCACAGCATCGGGGGCGGCTCCTGGGGGCAGCCCACCGCGACAAGGACTTCAGATACCTGCGTCACTCTGCGTGACATCGTTTACACAAGCTGTCGCATCACGTTCCCACATTTCAGAAGGTGTAGTCCATTCACGGCTACTACCAACTTTTCCGAAGCCCTGCTGAAGTTCTACTTCCAGGATATTCCTCCGCCTCATGCAAACAGAACTTAAGGGGTATCAGTCCCCGCCATCTTGGATCTATCCATATTTCGCCATGACTCACATTTATGTTGGTTTAACGAAATTTTTCGCACGACACAGCATAAATAATAGCTATATACCTGAATAATTCGCGGATTCATTTCAGGACAAGCCAGAATTCAAAACACGTGTGATAATAAAATGTCAACCATTGTTCCACGCGGTGTTTGACACCTCCTGGAGAAGGTTGGCCCAATCTTCGCCTTCCGCTGTGACGGCAGACAACCAATGTGCAGTTGATATCGGCATATCTGTACATAAGACTTAAGAGTCTAGCCTGCAGGTCATTGAACTCGCGAATTTTTCAGGTCTCTAGTAATAGCTTTTCAAGCTTTATCAAGTTGTTAAGTTTTCACTGCCTTTATTAATTTTTTACTATTATGAGCCGGGAAGAAGTGATTTTTTCTTCGGGCGACTACAGCAGTTAAATTAACCATAGTAATCAAGCAATACCAACTTCTGAAAATGTAAAAATGACTCTCTTGTGTCGTGCCGTTACGTAAAATTCAATCCAAAATCTACACTGCAGGTTTTTGCAAATATTCTAAAAATCCAAAATGGCGGGAATGGATTTCCCTTAACCAAGTCTAGAAAATTACGCCAAAGCGACAACGCAACGCATTCATGCGCACTCAGTGTAATAATATTTAGCATAAGAATTATTTCTTACTAGGCATTTGGCCAATAAATAACTATTTACTATGGAGGGCGATTTTATATTTTTGCTTTTATGGCAGTAGACCATTTATATATCAATTTACCTTAGATTTGCCACTTTACCTAGTCTCCCCAAATTGAAATCTGCAGTTATTTCTGCTGTGTTTTTGGCACCACACATAAGACTTCGAAACATAATTTATTTTGGATATGTTTGTTTATCCTGTTGCCATGCACTCTTTATGATCAACCTACATTTTTTACTTCTACACCTGGCTGTCCTTCATGTAATTTTTGTAATAATCAAGGCTGAACTGGTTTTAAGTTGGGACATTTATTTAGTATAGTTGAAGTGAACTTTATGTGAGTTAAATTCCCGGTTTTATTATGAATAGTTAAACAAATGTCAGCGGATTGAAAATATATCCCAAGAAATCATGCTGAAAAGCTAAGTGTGGTTAGTATAAAGTAAAATATTTTCAACCAGTTGCAAATTGTTATTTCTTTCAAACTAAATAATAGATAATTGGCCTACCTAACTCTTTGAACTTCTAAGTTATGTTTTATATTTTCAAGCAGAATCGGAACACTTTACTTCACCAAAGAAAATATTCTAAAAAATCATATTCATTAAAAAAAATAATTTAGCTTACGAAAATGGCAGATAACCAGTGGTGTGTGGTGAACTGTTGCAAGGTAAACTGGCGTTAGCTGTGTGCTGTACCCTGTTGCTTGCTAGTTTACACTTCCACCAGTAAAACGTAGCTCGGCAGCTGACGCCACAACAACAGACAGAACATACTGATGGGAACAAACCCGAGAACATTTCTTAAAAAATAAAACACTCGTCACACACACATTCCTAACACCTTTATTTCTTATAAAATGTAATTTCTTTAAAACAAAATTAAAGCCAGCGCACAGGGGAAATATGTATAGAAGTATCTGCACCTTCGATTCATTATCTGTTTCGTGCTAATGCACTCACTATAAAAAATATATGTGCTTATTCACTCGCCATAAAAAAAAACATACATGGTGAAATGGTAAAAGTATGTTTAGTGAATTTAAAAAAAAATGTAGATATTCAGGATTTTTTTTCTTATAAAGTATAATTACAATATAATAAAACATGGGTGGAACAAAAGTAAGATTTCCTAGATAATTTCATTCAGTGTTCGTTGTGACGGAAAAGCATATTTGAAACTTACAGCCTTGGACAAGGTATTATTTCCTCGTCATAATTCCAATGCATGCATGGCTCACTAAAACCTGAAGAAGAAAAAAAAATGAAGGTGCTCATTACTTTAATGAAATAATAATAATTATAATTATTTTTTCTCGTCTGTGGCTTTGATAATGAGCGTATTTAGCATTATATGGTAACAGCGATTAAAAAATATTTCTTGTAAAATNTCTCGTCTGTGGCTTTGATAATGAGCGTATTTAGCATTATATGGTAACAGCGATTAAAAAATATTTCTTGTAAAATGTACGTTTAACACCTAAGGAAAAAGTCTCAACTTTTGCTGGTGCTATACAGATCAAGCCCATTATCGCGAGTTTTACTTCTAATGGAACTGTGGCTGGTAGAAACGTATTTTTGCAAAATACGTGCACATCCCAAGGTGTGGAAAATATATCAGTTTCGCGTACTTTTATTGACTTTTATAGTAACGTTTTATTGAAAATTATTAAATTATTTTTGAACTGATTGGGATGATTAATATCGAATATTCCGTTTATATTGGCTCTGCACTGATTAGGTAGTCTGTACCGAGTCAAAAATTCTAGCAGGGCTTGTCTTTGGACTGTACCCCCGGCAGTCAGGAAATATGTCGTTGTGTATGCAGTATTTTGAGGGGAAATCGGCCTATTTTCAGACACGCCTACCTGACCTCATCAAATCCCATTCTCATTGGCTGCAACCAAAATGTAATTCCCATTGGCTGCTAGGGAAAAGGAACCTTGTACCATGAACAGATCCTATTCCCATTGGCCGCAAAGGGAATTGTGCTTTGCACACCCCCTCCCCCCTACTCCGATCACCCATTTGCGACGAAGGGAATTGTACTTCGTACTCTTCCACACGCCGATTTCCTATTCGTAGAAAAAAAGTCGGAGTGTGGGAACTGAGTATAAATTAATGAGGAGAGGGGTGAGAATTCCCAGTAAAATCTAGTCTCATACCTGAGGTGCATAAAATTTCCAAGTTCATGTCGTGAGAGACAGAAAATAAATTTTCCCTATTTCTTTATACATTTCTCCCATAAGCGTAACATAGTGTATACTCGCAGAGAGGTGCATGAAATTTACAAGGACATGTCGAGAGACAGAAGATTATCTTTTCATCACACTCGCACAATCTGAGATGCTTTACAGTTGTCAGTTCCCATAATTTACAATACATGGCCAGTCTCGCGAAAGGTAATGTGAAACCTTAAAACGTGCAAGAGGCAAAACAATCCCCACCTTTCATCGCTTGCATTGACACTCCTACAGGAGCTGCCTTCCATCAGTGGTGGGGGGGTATTGCGATATATCAATAAAAATATATGTTTTTTACGAAAACAATATAATTGGAAAAATTCCAAAAATTTACGTAATGAAGGAAAATCATTGATTAATTGATTTGTTAGGTTTTTATTTTTTGTACGAAAAAAAATTGTAATTTTATTTAAAAAATCATGATTGCGGACTATTTTCTTTTCGTGGATGGAAATACGCGGTGAGGAGAAAAGACACCCCACCTCATCCGCTTAAGAATACATCAATATCACACTGGTAAACAATATAAGCTGGAAACGAGTCTGTTTCCTCCCATTCTACCTTGTGAATCAGCTTCGTGTTTTTCCAAGCCTTCTTCAGCTTTTAGTGATTTTTTTTGCTTCCATCAATCTTCCTTCAGTTCTGAGGTAAGTACCTTAATTACTGTTGCAAAAATTTTTAGGACTTGAATTTTTTTGCGAATAATTTTCCAGAAACCATCTCGTTTATTTAACCTAGCTGTTAAAATCAATGCTTTCATTCGAGTATTATAAATAAAGTTCTTTACCAAAAAACTTTTATGTTGCGGATGATAAATTGGTAATCCAGTTCCTTCCGCATTCTCACGAGTGAACGGACGTGTAGCTGCGGTGTACGTGCTTATCGTAAGTAGATCAGGAGAACAGACAGTGCTGACTAGGCACACCCAGCCAGGCTCGCACCAAGGCCGTCAACCTCAGCTCACATGCATCGTGCTCTTGATTTTTTTTAAATTATTCGTTAATGGAGAAACGCTCGCCTCATCTCAGCTAAATTTTCGAAATACCTGCTTAACGTAAAAAAAAAAAATTGCTTCCCGTCACGTCAATGGAATTGTTTTGACGAGCCTTAAAAAGACCTCTTCGTTTCTCAAAAGTATTAGGGAAATTTGTTTCTTGTATAAGCAGTCAAACATTTTTTACGTTGCTGAAAACATTACGTTAGAGATAATTTAAAATATTTATTTTTGTGTGAAAGTTGCATCTTTAGAGGTGCTGTAATCTTATACGAATAGTTAAGATTAAATGTAAAGACAGTCTTAAGCAACGTAAAAAAAGTTGTGNTAGAGGTGCTGTAATCTTATACGAATAGTTAAGATTAAATGTAAAGACAGTCTTAAGCAACGTAAAAAAAGTTGTGCTCAAATTAAAAATATATATATAGACACGCTAAAAATGCATATTTCTTTACAAAGAAAACTTACTTTTATCCGTTTGATTTCCATCGCATCCCACATATATTTCAAAAAACGCATGGTAAATATGTGCCATACATTTTTCACCGAACATGAAGTATAAAAGTTTCAGCCTGCATGGCTAGAGTTCACCAACATGCTTTAGAAAGTCAGAAATAATCGTAGGTAGGCAAGCCCCTTAAAATCTTTACAGAAATATCGGTCCCCAACCAATCTTTTGCTTTGCTAGAATTATTCGTGTAGTATGATACTGAACCGGATCACAGCCGTTACTACACATTGCCTATCAGAAGCACGGAGCGTATAGCTTCTGCATTTCTGTCCACGTGGACAATGACGTCATCCCTGCAGCACTAAATTCCATGCTGAGCCAGGACCCTACCATACACACGGGGCAAGATGCAGAGAAAAAATCATGGAGGCAATTGTAGATATTGGCAAAAAAGTAAAATATATTCACGCCACATCGAAGCCGATTGAGCCACTCAACCCTACAGCTTTGCAAGAGAGACACGGTGCTGCTATTGCACTGCTAAATTCACACACGAAAATTACAAGGTGAGTTACCACGACCATTTCACCAGGCGGTACAACGGGCCCGCTCGCACCAGCTGTAATTTTCTGCGCCGAAGACAGAAAAAATTGGTTGTATTTTTTCCATAATCTAGGATATGACGAGGATTTTATCGTAAGACAGCTGGTCTACGATACAAAAAACGTCTTTATGATTCCACACACGAGCGAAAAATTTATCACATTTTCAAAGAAACTGGGAGGGAGATTTTCTATCCAGTTTGTAGATACGTTCCGGTTCATAGCCCGAAGTCTGGCGTCCCTGGCCGAGTACCTGCCTCGAAATCAATTTATCAACACCGCAAAATTCTTCAGTGCCGGCCAACTGTCTCTCGTCACGCGAAAAGGCGTCTTCCCCTATGATTACGTCGACAGCTGGGAGAAGTTGGACGAGCAGCAGCTGTCTCCGAAAGAGGCTTTTTACAACAGGCTGACGGGCTCTGAGATCTGCGACGAAGAATATGCCCACGCCCAGAAGGTATGGCTAGAGTTTGGATGTACTAGTCTAAAGGAATATACAGCATTGTACTTGGAGACTCTCCCCATTCACCGAATCAACAGAAGTTATTTGTTATTGCATTACTCTTATGAAGATGTTATAAATAACTTCCCAACAAGTATTAATAACCTCTACTACAGCCTTGCTAGTTACAAAAAACAAATGGGTCAAAGTGAAAAAGAACAAAGTCCCTCATTTATCGCGAGTCTTGCGTGATACAGAAGTCGTCGGGTTGACTGAAGGTCCACATACCAGGTCAACTGTACCAGGCAGGGCTGCACAACCACTAGAAATGGGGACTGGTTGGGGAGTAACATCGCGGCAGTGACCCGTATTACTAGGGCCACTGCCTTGGGACTGGGGAACAAGCCAATAAATGAAAACCAATAGACAAGTTATATGAAAACCAATAGGCAGATTTCATCAGAACAAAGTTTATTAATGTTTATGCAGATTATACAATCTGTATATGACCAAGTACACGCAAGTCACCTGTTGTATCAACAAGCTTTCTGTACAACCATATTTAATCTCCCAGTTCTACAGACTTATACCCGCAGTTTGATTAACAACAGCTTCATGTACTGGAACAGTCTTCCAACACATAATATCACGGGGATCCAAAGCAGACAAGTCAGTAAATGATGGATTAGGCATATTATGATTTTTACGGAAGAAACAGAACTCCAAAACACCATTACCAGGTGTAGCTGCCATACCTTGAAGTCCAAAACGAAATATGAACGATAACATATTGAGAAGAGTAATTCAACAGTAATTAACTTCTGTTCACTCTGTGACTTGGGAGAGTCTGGGAGCGAAGCGAGCCAGACCGAGCGCCACTCTGCTTCAAAACAAGGTACATTGATTCAAGCGTAGCCATGTGACATAATTGAAAATACTGATTCATATACTGACTGTGGGAGTGTGCACATTACGTCAGCGAGCCAGGGTTTGCTTTCGACGCCATGTTGTGAATGACGGGGGTCGAGCTAGAGCTTCTAACCGATTACGACATGCACATGTTCGTCGAGGAAGGGATCCGTGATGGCATGGCCCAGTGTGTGAAGTGTCATGTGGTGGCGAACAACACCTACTGCATCGGAAACATATGATCCAAGCAAACCTTCCACCTTCCTGCAGTACCTTGACGCCAATAATCTATACGGCTGGGCCATGTCGCCTTTGCCAATAAGCAATTTCAAGTGAGCTGACGCCAATATCGATGTAATGTCCGTGCCTGACGACGGAGCGACGGGTTACATCCTAGAGGTGGATGTTGAGTACCCCACTGCCCTGCACGTCGAACATCGTGATTTACTATTTCTTCCCGTCAACCAGTTCCCACCCGGCTCAAAAGAGCCAAAGCTCCTAACGACTCTGGAAGACAAGAAAAATTACATCGCCCATTACCGTAAGATAAAACAGGCTCTCGAACATGGATTGAAGCTTACGATAATTCACCGCGTGCTCCAATTTGAACAAACTGCATAGCTGAAACAGACTGCATGGATGAAATACTGCAAAACGTAAGGCAGCCACCAATGATTTCGAGAAAGAATTTTTTTAATTGGTCAAAAAATGCAACTTTCAGCAAATTAATGGAAAATAAAAGAAAACGTATAAATAAAGGAGTTGGTATGTAATGAGAAACGTCTGTAGAAACTCGTGACACCGACATTTCTTGACGGGACAATTTATGAAGAAAATCTATCCCTAATCCACCTGCAGCACGAAGCCATATTGTTCGACAAGCTCACATACGCAGGGTTCACAGTGCTCGACTTGTCGAAAACACTCATGTACAGGTTCCACCATGACGTGATGAAGACCCGGTATGGCGAAGACATCGAGCTCCTGTATAGGCGCCGACTCGTTCCTGTTCGAGATTAGATCACAGGACATTTACGAGGGCGTGGTCGCGGACGTGAGGTTCTTCACAGAATTCGACACAAGCGGCTATCCCACGATCCACAAGTGCTTTTCACCCACCAACAAGAAAACCGTTGGTAAATTCAAAGATGAGCGCGATGGATCGACCATGACCGAATTCGTGGGACTACGAGCGAAACTGTAAGCATTCAAATGTGGGGGAAATGTCACAAAAAGTTCGAAAGGATTCCAGAAATGCTCTGTGGAAAATAAAAATACATCTGAAGATTTCTTTGTTTTGGAGCAGCATTGTGCGATGAGAATAAATGTACATAATATACGATCACACAAACGAATTATTTCCAGAATGCATAAATAAATTGGCTCTGACGTGGACAGATGATAAGAGGCAGCTACAGGAAAACGGAATACACACGCTACCATATGGGTACAATGAAACATAAATATACATTTCAATTATATCCACGACATTTATATATGAATGTAGCGATACACAATGCTCACGGTTTGCTTACCTTACCGTGTAGCTGTTGATCGATCAGCCATAAACGAATCGATGGCGTAGTTGGAAAAAGGAGTCAACATGCTATAAAATGTGTGTTGGTTCCTGGGGGAGGGCGAATAAGGCCGGGATGCAAGGGCAGTTCCTCACCCCGGGGCTGTCAAATCTGAAGCGATTTCACTTCCCCTTCTCCACCCAAAAAATTAATACGGTCATCATAAAGGGCTGATGCGATGCACTACAATGAGACGTGCTTGCCATTGTGCTTCCGTAATTACATATGCACAATCACACATACACATGGGTTCTGCGTCTATGTTGAACCTCCGACCAGGGTTTAAAGTCAATTCCTGGGGGTTCCAATGCTTATTCCCCGACAGAATTGCGAGGGGCAAAATGGTAGCTATAATGTACCCGTGAAAAAACTCTGGAGGTGACACTTTGTTTTAAAATCTTTTTTGCTTCTGCAAGAGTCGAATATCTTTAAATTTTCCCCTCGTGACTTTTTTTCTTAGATTTTATACCTTTATGCCATATTTTTCTACTTATTCGTTTCCAGGTAACAGTACTTGGGTAATTTTTTCTCGGTGGTTCTTCGAACCATCTTTCTAGGGAGTGTTTTTCGCTGCTGATGTCTGTATGATTCTTGATTAATGTGTTTACTTACGTTTCCTCGATGGTGTCTGTATAGTTCTGTGCGGGTAATTTTTTTCTGTATTTATTAATATTTTTCATCGTTGGTTCTACAATTTTTCACCGTTGGTCCTGACACTTTGTTTGTATTTTTCCTTGTTAGGTGCTTCAGGCGACATGTTTTTCATTGGCGTCTGTATAGTTCTGTGCCTGTGTGTGGGCATTTTTTTCTGTATTTGTTAAAAAAATTTCAGCGTTAGTTCTGTCATTTTTTATTGTTGGTGGGTTGTTAACTTCTGCTTCTTCGGTCAACATTTTTTTTTTCAGTGGTGGAATTATAATTCTGCTTTAAATTGAGATGTGACGAGGTTTTTCAATGTCAAATGGCTGTCATTTTTTTCGTCGTTTAAAGTATCTGAAATTGTTTTTTTCATTGGTTCAGCATTGGGGATTCTACCTACTTTTTATTGGTGGTGTCCAGAAATTTTAACTTTAGCTTGTCTGTTTGAGTCAATGTTATGTGTCTTTGGCTCGTCTTGGTTTACCGGGGTTTTCAACGTTGGAAATTTACCATTATTTTAAGCAACTGTCGCTTACAAATGTTGTGTGCAGAAAAATCATAGTGTTGGGGCTTGCGTCGTAGGAACCCACCTACATCTTACGGAGATAATCATTATGACTAAAAACCTAAAAAAAAATTTTTAATTTCTGTGATATGTAGTCCTCGGTTCCAACGTCCGAGGAACCGCTCACATGGTCTGATCACAGTCATATTGGCGGTAAGAGGGAGGCAGTCGACGCATGTTCACGGGATACATAGGTGGAAATATGGAGACCTAAAGAAAGGATGAAAACGTACACCTGGAGGGTGAACAGTGGGTCCTGCACCTGGCTGAAATTGCTAATGTTTACCGTATAGTTTTATGTGACTGTGTGTTGCTATATAAGCAAATAGATTCATTATGTAGAGCTCAGTTTGTTGGCAGACGTCGTGGAGAGCAGATAGTCTTCCCTATAAGTTACTCTAGTTGGAATACTCCATGGACAGTCTTCCAGCAATGCCATCGACTTCAACGATGTCTTCGGCTGTTCCAGTAGCTCCTTCACCTGTGACTGCAGCACCCACACCACTGGCAGAGTCATCTGGTTCTTTGACTGCACCCTCTTAAACAGAGCTCGCCTCATCGGCTGAATCATCCTCGCCAGAGAAAACTTATCCCTGCAGCTACTGTAACAAAGTATTTTCGCACCACCACATTGCACGTCGTCATGAAATTCATGGATGTATGAAGAATCTAAACCGGATAAAGTATATTTGCTTCAAATGTGGGTTGATGTTCTACCGTAATTACCTTTTTTGCAAACATATAAGGTCGTGTAAAGTTAAACTGCGGGGCTCATCGATTCTTCAGTGCCAGTTCTGTAAGAAAGAGATCCTGAAAACGTCATCATTGCTGTGATGAACTGCAATAACCATCGTTTCTCTCTTCCTTCCCCGCCTACAACATTTACATACGCACCACCAACAGCAGTTCCTGTACCTTTAGGAGAGCCGAAACCTCCTGGGGCCAGCCAGCACTGTACTACCAGCCTATCGGTGTCGCTTTTGCTGCACGGAGTTTGCATTGCAACTCACCCTCCACCGCCATGAAGTTCGTGAGTGCACGAAAGCTTGGTCTCGTTTATAAATGGGGTCAGTTGACTCGAAGACTATGAATTTAAAAACATGTGGATGAAGTAGTTGTAGATTTTACCGAATAAAATATGTTTTGGAAATAATTGCGAAGCTTCATTTATTCCTTGCCTGTTAAATAAAAGTTTGAAATTTAAATTACAAAATGCATTTCAGGAATAAATAATTGTATAAGGTGCAGTGGTACTTTGATTAGCATTAAAAATAAAAATGTTTTTTGATCAGTCTTAAAGTTTTTAACACAAAAAATGTTAATTTAATAAATTATGCAATTAGATATACTGGTAATTTAAAAAGTATTATTTTTAAAATAGCATGAAAAATTACAGATTTTCCTATGTCTATATATATGAGTGCCGTTAGCTCATCTGGTGATGAAATCGAGAAACTAACGCCACATATGTGCTGAAAATAGAATCCAATATGGAGGGCGCAGTCAACACAACCTATACTTTAAAAACATAAACAAATATGTATGCCACCTGGTCGCAAAATACTCGTGTAATTTGGTGACGAAATCGAGAAAATAATGCCACCTAGGTGATGAAAATATAAACAAATGACAAACGAAAGTAACAAGATGGTGTGTTGAGCATAGGCAAGAAAGAACGACAGCCCACCTGATGGCTAAATCGAGAAATTAGCACTGCCTGGCGGGTGATTTAGTCATTAATACACTAGCGCCACCTAGGTGTTGAAAATATAAACAAATAACAAACTAAAAAACTACCAAGATGGCTGCATACAACGGAATGAGCAAAGATGAGGTGGCAAGGGGGTCGAACGAAGGTGAGTAATTGGTGTGGGTGGAGGGGAGCGAACGAATATAATTGGCCGAACGAATGTGAGTAATTGGAGGTGGTGGGGATGGAGGTGGTCAGTCGTCTGCTGGACGTGGAGCTGTGGGGGGACTTCCGGAAATGTAAATTTTTTGAAATAAATGTTAAATAATAATTTTTTAATAATTGTTATAAAGTTTTTAAATAATTTTTTTAATATTTTTGGTTTTTGGGGGGTTTTTTAAGGTCAAAGGTCTCCGTGTCAAGGACAAATGTCATTGGGTCAAGGTCGAATGTCAAGGTCATCGACATCCAACATGGCGGACAAGATGGCCACCGGGGGACCGGAATGACAGAGCATGAACAGCTCCAAACTCCGATCAGGGATCCTGTTGTGCCAGATCCGCCATAATCATTCTACTAAAGTAGTTCCATGTCTTTACGTCGTTTTAAATGTGCTATGTTTTAAATTGCGGACAATGGCACATACCGCCGTTCCCAATGGTGTTAGTTTGACTCGCCTTGCACTCACTGTAAAAAAAAATCGTATTTGTACGAGAAATTCTTTGGAAACTAGTAATAAATTCAACGAATCCTTTATGTGGAATGTGTAAAACTAATGTTGAATTTCAACACGCAAATGTTGCAGACATCAAGTTCATCATTAACAATGAGCTACATAAACAATTTTGTACGTTTTCCAAAATAATGTGTTGTAAATATACAATATTTCCGCTGTAGAGTTACAAGGAAATATTTGGCAACTAGTTTCCAAATAATTCATTGTGACAAGTACAGTAATGTTTTACTGTGTACCCCAGTCCGAAGTGACATCTGGTGTGCCCGCTTCGGTTCAAAACTTAACAGACATTGACTACCTACTACAAGTTTCTCTATGGTTAAGGAACTTTCGGTTAAATAAATATGGTGGTTGGCTATAATGAGCTTGTCTGTTGACTCATTTTATTATTTAAACTAGCTCTTCAAAAGAATAATGTACCGATGGTTCGTCTCATTCATTTGATTTTCATGACCGTTATATAAGGACTGTGACGTGATAAAAGCAGGGCGTGGGCTGCAAGAACTTTTATGTGATTTGATTTTCTAATTTCATGTCTTTCTTCTCCAGAGACACGTTTTCTCTAACACTGAACTTCTACAAACTCTTTGAATTGTTAAGAACTCCTAATAATGTTTCCAGTTTCTTCTTTTTTTCGACTCATTTGCTGTTTTCCAACTAACCCTAAGTAAGCTGTGGACTTTAATAGTTTATAAAATGAAATCTTTCACAAAGAAATATAATAATTTCATATTTATATAATTGGCGTTTACAAAAAATATGTACATTTTTAATACTCGTAACATTTACGGGGTCTTCGTGAGGTAGGAAACGTATTGAATTGTCACAACATTGAAATTATTTAATTCGTTTATGTTAGTTTTATAAACATAATAGTTATAATTTTGGTATTAGTGACATATTTACGGTACTAACCATTTCACAGTTTCGCTCAATCGACGAAAGAATAAAGTGGCAGGATCCATGGCAATGCCAGTTTTACACACGGTAAAAATAAACAAAATGGCCAGAAAGGTAGATCAGGTCCTAAGCAGGTCTTCCAATTAGTCAGGACTCGCCATTGCTGTGCTACATCAAACCAACCTCTCCGTTTCCTTTTCACATGACCTTTACCCCCAAATTCACTCAAATAAGTATATGTGTAATTTCTTGTGTCCATATTATGGGTGAGCATCTGTGCTTTCTGTTAGAAAATAGGAAAATATTATGGAACCAATAACAATCGTAACCGTTGGCAAAAATATGTTACAGGTTATTAACCTCCCGTTAGGCTATAGTTTATACAACAATAAAATATAACGTGTCGTATGTAAGGGCGTATTTTAAATAAACACCAAAATTGCACATTTTCATCTTGATCTGTAGAAAGAAAATTACAAGAGTAATAAATAATTAAAATAAAACTACATACAAGGTTATATATTGTAAACATATCAAGCTACATTGAATTAATTAGAAATAGTCTTTAAAAGCCAAAGGATTTAGTGCCGAGGTTTCGATAAACATAAACACGTTATCATTTGCTCTCAACTATTCCGCTTTACCACCACGTTTCCCTTATCGAGCGGCATCACAGGGTAGACGTAAGGACGTGCGCTGTTGCCAAGTCGTCGAGATCACGACCAATTTGGCTGCCGTGCAGGAACCAGCGCCACCGGGTGAGGAAGTGGGGAGGAAGTAGGTAGAGACACACGTGGTAAGGGTGCACAATTACAGCGGAGGGTTCGCCTAGCGAGTGTCGACAAATTCTTGGCGGCGAGCGGACCAGACTGTTAACATGTGTCGCGCGCTCCTGAGAAATGTTACGTGCTGAAAATGTCTTCGCTAATGTTACACAGGGACGCGGCGCGTCGAGCTCCCCTCCGGTGGCTTAATGGGACCTTCCAGGAGACGCGAGCTACGTAGACGTCCTTCGAAGTGTCACGCAACGCTGGATTCTACTTCACTCACTACTTCTTGTGGAAAGGGATTATTAATTGCCCCCGACAGAGTTTCTCTATGGTGGTAGATCAACCCAGAGGGTTGCATGACCGAGTGCTTACCAAAACCAAACTGCAACAGTAGCATAGACAGCGAAATCGAGCCGCTTAATTCGCCAGCAAGATGTTGGAATGCCGGTTCGCCAGTTAGTAGTACCTGGTAACCTACTCGTCAGCAGGCAGCTTAGCCAACAAATAACTCACAGATGTTTCAAATACTTTAAAACACTTGTCATTATCAAGACTTAAGTGTATGTGTTAGACGGCACTCCGTTTCTCCTCCTCCGTATTTTGTTGCCTATGTGTTACTGACCAAGAGTTCTCTACGAGGTACCAATTAGGTTGTGTACCAACTGCATAACTATAACAAATGTACAAGTTTTTGAATTCCATGTTGTACCCAAGTTAATACGTGAATTTTTTAGGAATTTACACATAACACTGGCATGCACAATAAGCTCGTCAATTCATTGGTCAGAAGCCGCCGATGATAAAACTTGTTAGTATGGTAAACATGTCGGGTGTAATTTGGACAAATAGGGGGATTGTATAGACGACTAACTTCTAGCTTGCCTGGCTTCCAAAAACCGGTCGCGAATATTGGCTTCAAGCGTGGCCTGCGGCGTGACATCGGTGGGTGTAATGAGGCGGGCTCGCTCGCAGACAAATCATTGGTGGAGGAGTGTAGCGGCCTGGGAGGGAAGGGGCCTAAGCACCCTAGCTCCCGAGCAAGGCTGACAACTCCTCGAGGGGGTGTTGTTTATTAACCCTGCGGCCATCCATCACGGGGTGGCTCGTGTTCGGTTCGCGCCGCCGCGTCAGGGGAGTGGAATGTCCCCAGACAGCGCGTCTGGGGTACAAAACCACACCCACACCCCCGGGGCTTACACCGTGCCTACAACATCACCCACCACACTGACACGAAGAATATACACCATTCTCGGGTAATACCAACTTTTCTGGGGGCAGCGGTGGCTGGCCGGCTAGACTGTTCGCATATGCGTCAACAGTAGGGGGCAAAAGGGGGCACTAGCCCTCCCCTGGAAACTGTATTTTTTCTGTGAAATGTGAGATAACAATATTTATAACAAATTAATTGCTTATTTTGATATTTGTTTGTGCATTTGTATTTAATATTATATTGTATATTCTTAATGATCAACAAATAAATTCATATTACAAGCAGTTGATGTTTGTTACGCGCATTTAGGGTAAAATCCGGTTGTAAATTTAACACTTCTCTGAAGGGAACTTTTTCCAATTCCTATACCGCCCATGACTGCTCGCCTCCCACCAAGACGAACCGGGTTCAATCCCTGGCCGGGTCACTCCCGCATTTCCCCAAGTGGGAATCGTGCCAGACGATGCCGCTGATCAGCGGGTTTACTCGGGGATCTCCCGTTTCCCCCACTCTTGCATTCCGGCGCTGCTCCATAATCACCTCATTTTACCCTCATCGGCTCTGAAGACCTCGTTTTTTAAGAGCCGCCCAAATCTCTCAACTCATCTCCATTTTTCTGAAGCCCTGCTAAAGTTCTACTTTCACGATATTCCTCCGCTCCATTTACCAAAGCTTAGAAAATTACACCAGGAGGCTAACGCATTCTTGTGCACACAGTGCAATGATATTTGGCAAAAAACTTCTTCTTGCCAGGTATTACCAACACACCTATTTATCTCTGTTTTTATTTGTTATAAATTCAATATTCTATTTTATAAATAAAATATAAGTAAAAGTTTAATTTAACCAAAAATAAAGTACTTTTATGTTAACGCGAGTATAAAACACTTGTGATAAATGGCATGTTTAGAAAGCAACCAAACACGTCATACATGGGGTGACTTTTCAAAGGTTTGTTTCAAAAGGTGTGAAGAAACCGCGAATAGACTATATCTAA
The DNA here is from genome assembly GCA_002778355.1 of Clitarchus hookeri. Lineage (NCBI taxonomy): Eukaryota > Metazoa > Arthropoda > Insecta > Phasmatodea > Phasmatidae > Clitarchus > Clitarchus hookeri. The sequence continues at coordinate 126,545 of NQII01001466.1, forward strand.
GAATGCAGAAGCGAAATAAGCACGTGCACCGCGAACTCCAGCTGCACACGTCCAGTGAAATGGCCATACTGACTAGCAAAATGGTGGAACGTCCAGTGTGAAATGTTTATTGGCAATTTTCCTAAACTGCAATATAAATTTTTAACCTACACAAAGCACGGGAAATTTACCATATATAGTCTATTCGCGTTATCTTCACACTTTTCGAACCAATCCTTTGAAAAATCACCCCCCCCCCCCACATGAGGTGTTTGGTTGTCTCCTAAATATGCCATATGTCACAACCGTTTTACACTTCTGTTAACATAAAAGTAAGTTATTTTCGGTTAAACTGAAATTTTTCTGTTAGTTTACATTAAATTATAATATGTCGTTTATATTTAATGTGAATAAATACAGAGAGAAAATAGGTGTGTCTGTAATGCCTAGTAAGAAATAGTTCATATGCAAAGAATTATTACAATCAGTGAGCATGAATGCGGTGAGTTGTCCCTTTGGTGTAATTTTGCTAAGCATTGGTACATCGGGCGGAGGAATATCGTGGAAGTTGAACTTCAGCAGGGTTTCAGAAAAGTTCGAAGTAACCGTGAATGTACTATACAACTAGTACACAGGTCAACACATCATGAGTGCAGTGGACATTTACTGACAATTGAGACAATATAGAAGTGAGTCGCTTATACTCACGACTGCATGACCATCAGTTATGTTGGTTTCTACATTCCCATTTACAACCGTCCTATTAGTTCGTACAACGCCGAACACGCTTACTATACTGTACAACGTTTATTACTGGCCTACTATCTACCAATTTAATGCTGATTTGAAGGAATCCCAATCAAATGTTATTTCCTAACTATAATAATATAAACTCGATGTTGTTTATTTGAGTGATTTACATATCGTGTGTGTCTGACGTGATATTACGTTACAGTGAACCATATTACGTTACAGTGAACTACTGGTGAATTAAAACTCCGTCGCCCACGTCGTATGTTGTAATATTACGGCAAAATCCATACAACTGAGTTCGTTTTGGGTGACGTAATATATTGTGTTGGCAGCACTCAATGTATTAAGGTGCTCATTATGATGGCACCACCAGCTATCTAATGAACAAATTACAGTACTTGGGGTGTACAGAGAACTGCCAACTTTAATCTAGCAGTCAAATGAACTAGCAAAATTTCTGGGTCTCTACCTTTAATGAATTATTTCCTATAGGTTACATGGGCAATTTATTTGGTGACAGAGTAGAATGCGCGTACATATGTGCAGTATGTACGCATGTACAGTATGTGTGTATGTATATATCGCTGTTTTTTTTTAAATAAACCTTTCCCTCAGTGCATCTGTTGTTAAGAAAATCTGTACCATTTTCAATTTCCAAGACAAAATTATTAATATAACAAAGTTATTAACGATGTAAAACATACAATTCGCCAGTCTGCTGTTTTAACATACCGCATATTCTAAATAAACCAAATATATATTTTGGCAAGGGAAAGGGGCAAGTATATGATAGTTATTAGAAAGGTCAGTAAAGCCTCGTCCGTTTGAAAAAATTTTTATTCCGGCGCCCATATTTTTGTTTCCGATCTCGGCATTGGAAACAGTCTACAAAAGTAATCTAAACCTTTGTTGTTTCTTATAGTCGCGTTCTTAATGTGTGTTTATAGATACCAGTGTGTCTACATATTTAGTCGCCCTAGCATAGCAATATTAGGCGTACAACTAAAGAGAGAGATTACATCTGCTGTTTTCAGCGGTTCATCCTCAGAACTGACAGCAAAACCCTCCAGTGGCTACATGATTCCTGGAACAATAACGCCAAGCCAGATAAGAATTTCTTTCAGAAATTTTTAGGTATCTATTTACGATAGTTTTAAAACTAAAGTTTTATTATCAATTATTTTTTGTCGTCTCTGAGGTAATGCTTTATCTGCTAAATTAGTGTTGTTATATTTCTTGAAACTTATAGTTAATATTCTGTGCTAATTTTGAATGAAAGAGGTTCAGCTTCCTTGCTTGTATTATACCCCATCTCCATTGACACGTCGTACAAATTACATATACATTAATCATTTAAATTTTTANTTCCTTGCTTGTATTATACCCCATCTCCATTGACACGTCGTACAAATTACATATACATTAATCATTTAAATTTTTAAATTTTTAGAGTTATATATTTTGTATTCTATCACAAAGTAGCACATCCACGATTCAGTTATGGATTTTTCTACAACAAAAAAAAAACAATGGTAAATATTATGGCATGTCCAGATTTCCTTTACTACTGATAAAGATTTAAAATCCATTTTTCCTTACACTCTTGCTATCACGTTTGTATCTCTCAGTCCCTATTCTACATTGACTTATTGGACATTTAAATTAGAAGAAAAAACAACATTAGGAAAACTATTCTTATCTAATTATTTCTCCCACTGCGGAGTTTTGTGGCTCTTTAAAGTATTATGCCGTGCCAAATTCTTAAAATTAGAGCCTAAAGAAAATTTTTTCGAAAACAGTTAAAATATTAAAAAATTTCTGAAAAGTTGTATGCACTTTGCAATATTTATGTTCACAAGGGAAAACTTTTGCAGGCATACTTTATCCTGTACTTTTTGAAAGCAGATACTACAATAATTATATTTTTGATACACTTGGCATTTGCTTTTACATTTGAAGAGTAAGCAGAGAAACACGAGGGCAGATATAATTGTTTCTCTTGACTCTCGCTATGGTTATTTTAGACGATGTATCACAGTGAATACGTTTATGTATTGTAGTGTATTTTATTTAAATGATTTAGATAATTGTTTAATTTGTTTTATTTGTCATGGTTAATGTCAAACGTATTCGAATAAATACAATTTCAGACCAATTTCACTAACAAAATCCGAAATGGCCATCTTTAAACTATAATGAAAGGGAAATAAATTACAGCGACCGTCCAAACAATGTAGGAACAAATAATACGTTCAAAATGGCCGCCGTCCAACTACAATGACAGAGCGTGAAAAACTGGCTTGATGCTGCTCCCCACTATCCAATCAAAAGTCATTGACCCAGAACAGGCAACAGTACACTACTCACTTAGATACTGACCCGGTGTTCGTAATTGAGTCATGCCGGGAGTGAGTACAAACCACTATAGTCTATTCGCGGTTTCTTCACACTTTTTGAATCAAACCTTTGAAAAAAAAAACATTTATGACATGTTTGGTTGTTTCCTTAATATGTCATGTATCACAAGCATTTCATACTTGTGTTAACATTAAAGTATTTTACTTTCGGTTAAATTGAACTTTCACTTATATTTCATCTATAAATTATAATATTTCATTTATAATTATTGTGAATAAAAACAAAGAGAAAATAAGTGCGTTGGTAATGCCTAGTAAGAAATAGTTCTAAAGCAAAATATTATTACAGTGAGTGCCCACGAATGCGGTGCGCTGTCCCTTTAGTGTAATTCCCTAGATTTGGTTAAGCTTTGTTTGTAAAAGGCGAAGGAATATCGTGAAAGTAGAACTTTTGCAGGTGTTCAGAAAAGTTGAAAATAACTGTGAATGGACTATATCGGTCGTCCTCCTTTCCACGTTAACCCTTCCGTATACAGTATCCTCTACCTGGGACATTGCAGAGGAAGTTTGTTTAATAATCTGTGCTGTACGATGCAGTAAACAACGTCCAGTAAGTGTGATCCATCACCTGGTGGGAGATATCATTCGTTGCTGAGACTATTCCGTATTCTCACGAACAGCTGCTGCCAACAGCAGCAAGCCAAGACACAATATAACTGGTCCCGACATACGGCAGATCGTTATACTGATACTACATATCCGAACAAAAATTGTTTGTCCGTTGTAATGACTGAACTAAGGTTAATTCTACTAAGGTTGGGAAGTTAAGTGCTTTTAGTTTGGCAACTAAAAATGTTCGCCGTCAGGTAGCACTCGTGTTGCATGTGTAAAGGAATGTCTTCGTTTTGCATGTAAACAAATGAGATGATTCTAATTTTCATAAATTAAATTTTCTGATTTGTATTGTATTAGAACCCACGTAAATAATAGACTTTTACTTCACAATAGAGTCGGAAATTAACGAAATATGTCTACAGGTTTAATATTGGTCCATAAGATTGGATTCAGAAAAACGAAATAATAATTTTAATTAAGTTGACGCGTGGCGAGTACCGGGGATAGGAATGGCGCTTTATTCACACCCTGAGAAATAATCCCCGGGGATGTCCCGAGATATAAGAATGCGCTGGGATGTACCGCGGCCGAAGGAAACAGGGAAAGTCCCGAAAATTAGCTGATATAAGCCCTCGGCGAAGGAAACAGGGTAACCCCCTGGACGAGAAACTGCTGACACAGCTGCCGGGAACCCCCGAGACGCTTGCTACACCCCGCCCTCCATCCCTAGTTTGAGCGCGAGAGTCGCTGACGAGACCTAAATCCTATACAAAAAAGTGCGTGTTACGCCGGGGAAGTCCCTGTTTCTGTCGACACAAATTGCTGACAGCCAATTTGAATATATCGAGAGGCGGGTTAAATTCGGCAGCAGCCAAGGTTCGTGGTCATTCAGCCGCGACGCAAGCGAGCATTCAGTTGTCGTCGGTCGTGAGCAGTCATTCGAGAGGAGTTGTTCCGCCGCGAAGCAAGACAGAGAACGCAGTTAGGTGAGAGACAGTCTTATCAACAAGCCGGAGTTCAGGACCAGCCCAGGTCATTCAGTCGCGAGAGGTCATTCAGTGATCGTTATTCAGTTGTCGTCAGTCGCGAGCAGTCAGTCGTGGACCGAGAAGGCAGTTAGGCGAGAGGCAGTCATATCAACGGGCCGGAGTTCGGGACCGGCCCCAGGCAGTAATGTACAATCAGTTGTTCAGAGTCAATTGTTCGGGAGCAATTATCGCCAGCCGAGATGGGACTTGTTCNGAGTCAATTGTTCGGGAGCAATTATCGCCAGCCGAGATGGGACTTGTTCGGCGGTACAGCCGCGATACGAGATAGATGAAACCGAAACGAGAGAAGCCAGTCGTGTAACGAGAACAGTGCTGAGAATATGGGTAAATTCCCGGAAACGAGTGGTAGCCCCAGTCCGAGTGGTGCCATTCCCCGAGAAGGAGAGTCGTGAGCCGAAACTTCATGTGTAAATTCCCGAGACAAGCCGAGTAGAAGTGCCGAGAACTTATGAGTTCATTTCCGAAACGTAGTGGCAGTTTCCGCGGTTAGGAATGCAGACAGAAACGCGATGGCCGGAAGAAAGACGAGGAGGAAGCAGTCTCCAACCAGAACGCCCGCCGGGATCGCAAGGAAAGTGCAAGTCACGGGAGAACCCTAATCCCGGGCTTCATTGAGAGACCGTCAAAGCCGCAGGAAACAGCCAACTTCGTACAGCACGTCAACGAGAGCCAGTCCGAGGGCCCGAACCAGGGCCACCCAACTCACCATGCCTCAGCTACCAACGACGACAACTCACCGTAAGCCGCAGTCAGAGATAAGTAGAGAATGCAGAGGGAAGTTGTTGGAAGGGGCTGCGTATCATAAGTCGGGTGGTGCCCTCCAGGCTTACGACTAGAGGGGGTCTCAGTCTCGCCAGTGTGTTATAACTATGTGACCTTCTGATCAATAAAATACTGGTGTGTTAAATAACGGAGATTACGAGTATTTTTTTACCCCTAAAGCAACATCGTCAGGTGCCCTTAGTCTACACCGAAATAATTTAACTATTATGAACTACTGGCCACACCCTGTATTACTAAGGTGGCCTAGTAGCGACAAGTATGACAACAGAATTGAAAAATTCCTTTTGATGACAGCTGCATTTATTTCGCACTTAAATTCGGTAGCTCTTTTCGCTAAAACAAGAGTGCTCAAAGCCAAATGCAATTGTATTTTTACTGTTTACTATTACTATATTTAGTATTATAAGGCGTAAATAATAGTTATAAATAAAGTCGATATTTAATATTTTGGCACGGGTAAGGTAAATATTGCAATTAGAGCCAAACATGAACTTTTACATACAAATAATATAGCATTTATTTACCGCCAGCTTAAAAGCGACCTCTTTGAAACAGCTACCAACCTTACGGCGGAAATTTTCCGTGTGCCAGATTCTTTCGTAAGGAATCTCGTTTTGTTCCAGGCCTAAATATAATGGACTTTACCACCGAGTTATATATAATAAGGTCCACACGTAACATACGATTGATATATAGTTCTGTTAGGTACATTGGTACAATAAGTGCTAAAAAAGNATAATAAGGTCCACACGTAACATACGATTGATATATAGTTCTGTTAGGTACATTGGTACAATAAGTGCTAAAAAAGTGTAAAACATATTTTACTAATACCCAAATAGGACTGATGTGTAGACGCCAGTAATATTTCAAGTCACATCCCCCATTAATGAACGAACTTTCTTAATTCGGCTNTATAATAAGGTCCACACGTAACATACGATTGATATATAGTTCTGTTAGGTACATTGGTACAATAAGTGCTAAAAAAAGTGTAAAACATATTTTACTAATACCCAAATAGGACTGATGTGTAGACGCCAGTAATATTTCAAGTCACATCCCCCATTAATGAACGAACTTTCTTAATTCGGCTTTTTTTTAAATGGAGAAACTGTTCAGAGATAAATTTCAAAAGTCTTAATGGACGCTGCCTCTTTTCAATTCGGGAACTGACGCCCTCTATTACGGGAAGAAATTAATCAGCCAATGTATTCTTCGGCTCTGGAATTAGTCTGGCTGAACAGATGCACCATCGAGGGGAAGGGGAAAATTGATACAATTAACTGAACTTCCTGTTCTAAGAACTTTTGACAGAGTATGGACATAAATCTCTTTCGGTTAGGTAAACAGTTCTCGACGCAACACGGCTCAAATTGAAACATTTTACACACTGAAACGGATGTATGAACGTAACATGTTATTTTAGGTATGAATGAATGTTTTCTATAGGAAACTTTATTTCAGTAATCATAATGTCCACGCTATTAAAAATAATAACCAAAATAAAGTTGTAATTAATACATAAAATAACAGGATTTCGCATTCTTATATCCGTTTCGGATTTGCGCCATGTTTACAAACCCAACTGTCTTAAACAACCTTAGTTTGAAGGTGAAGTCCTCTCTTCCTAGCAGTAAATTGTACGGAGATACCCAATAGTATTGTCCTTATTAAAATTATATGTAGCTCTGATTTCAACCTGATTATAGTAATTTTTATCCAATTTTTTTCACGCAAACTTAGTACTTCAAATTCTTCTTTAAAGTGAACATTTTCGGGGCACAGAATCAGCTGAAACGAGCGTTTTGAGTGGTATTTTTAGCACAGATATCTCACTACCAAATCTTTAAATTATTACACGGACGAGAAGCCCGCTTTTAACTTTATTGCTGTGCCATAAAATGTAAAGGATCGCTACTCGAGTTCTCATGTCGTCCACTGCCCGACTGGAAGACCACGAACGAGCCTGTTAAGTGCATAGTGCGTAAGGGTTATGTTGTATTTGACAGACGCATCCGCCGTTAATATGCCCTGCCCCTTGTCTAGAAAAAAAACTTAGCTTTAGGTGTTCGAGTCGTTAAAGGGCGGACACCCTAACATAGGGGGTTTAATAAAAAAGCTGTTGACCTGTAATTTGCGGTTAATGTATATCAGTGCTGGTTATTTCTTGATCATCAGATGAAGTTCCTGACATGGTGACGCAGTATGCTGGGGCTTCACTGATTTCAGTTGCCTGCAAAACTGAAGGAAACTTGCAGGGTTTGCCTTTAATGAGTTTATATTAATTTTGCATGCATGAAATTTCAGGTATCCTGACTATAACGTTGAAATGCGGTGTAATTGCACAGAGTTTGAAGGGAAGTCACAGTTCACTGTAAGATAGTGAAGTGAGATTTGATAAATACAGATTTACTTTCAGTCGGTATAACATCACCTCTTAATCCACGTACCACTGGGAAGTTAAAGATTTATATTTAAAAAAAAAAGATCCTGATATCACATTTTGTAATGTTGGCACACGCACAGTTACGAAGTTATAGCCGGCTTTATATTGCCACTTGGCTATAACTTAACACTCGACTAGCTCAAAACGGAGTAACACGAGAGACTATAAAATGGACGCCAATTAATTATGAAATAAAGTCAAATTCCGGTTTTGTTTTATTCCATACTTTTATTTAGCATTTTAGTGACACAGTTCACATACGAAGTTCTGGTATGCAGAGTACGAGCCGTTCACAGATACATAGACAAGTGTAGATCAGCGCCACAGTAGTTTACGAATTATTTCAATACTTAAAAACTTGCCCCCGAAGAAATAACCAATGCAGCGACCTCTCACACCGGCGGAGAAATAATCTAGTAAGGTTTAGTGTGCCGGTGTGGGGGTTAGCGTCACGCCCGGCGCAGCCTAGGCGAACAGACAACTGCTCGGTATCAACTGAACTGAGTGGCGACTGACTTCCAACTGTCTTGAAGGGCGACTGGCACCCGTGTACTTGTGCTGCCTATCACCCCCCTCTCCCCAGATAAGGGCCTGGCGAGCCACGCACTCTCTCCACACGTTATAGAAACTGCGTCGTACAAACAAACTGTCGACGCAGTCTGAAATTTTCTAAATAATGCTGACGCTTAAAAAAAAACTGAAAACTACGACGTTCGAAACGAAACGACAACCGGACGCCTGATAAACGTAAAACCGCAAACGTATGCCCGATAAACGAATTATCACGGTAAATGAACCACCACTGCTTTAATTTTGAATACCGATAAAAATATTATGAAGCTTGCCAAAGCGAAATAAAATGAAACACGTGTCCCGAAAATTAAGAATACTGCGTCATTACAATATCTTACGGATCACTGTTGTAGGAATGAAAACAAAGACATTCATCACAAAACACAAAGGACCAAGATTTTATAATATTGCTAATCCCATATTGTTAGAAAAAAAAATTTATGTACAGTAGTTGGAGTGTCACTTAATTGTTTTAAAAAAGTCTTATTTATTCATACAAAAATTAAAAAAGCTATACCTAGCACAAGGAGTAATAAGTTTGCATTATAAGGCAAGGAAAATAACATAAAAATAATAATGATTGACGTAGCTGGCACATAGCTGGAGAGAAACGACACATACACAATTTACAGTTTAAGAAACTTAACAAAAAATTTTAAATCAGTAAAACTACATACATATATTGAAAATTTGGAGACGGGTAACTTCAGTATTTAATGCTGTAAGTTTCATATCATAATAGTAATTGTGAGTTTGGTTTATTTGTAGGCTGTTCATAGTTAACTCAGCACATTTGGAATCAACCTTTGGAAAAATGTCACTGCTCCTACTTGCCTATATTTTAACGAGCATTCTCGCTAGCATGTGCTCAGTTAAGTTGGTAACGACGGAGAGAAAGTAGTTCCGTGCCTTAACGTTGTGTTAAAGTGTCAGACAAACATTTGTGGACCACAAAATTATTTATTTTGCTTTTTACTTTCATTGCGTATAAAGTGTAAGAATTAGCAAATTCGTAAAATATTCTTTAATAATTTCACAGTTTTATTTGACCGACGCATGAATCAAGTGATCAGGCTCAAAGTAATGATAATTTTACACATGGTAGAATAATACGATAAGTACATGCAAATAGATCTTAAGCAGGGCTTTCAAAAGTACTCAGTTTAATGAGTATGATAATCATAATGTTCGTTCATTTCAAGCACAGTGGCTAACCAAGATGGGTGAGGAGTCGTGAAGGTTTACCGACATTTTTTTTTCTGAAGTGAGGCTGTAAAAACCACTTGGGAAAAATCCCTTCCGGAAAAACCGGCTGGAATCGAACCATAAAACTTCCTAATGCTAGGCGAGCAGACTGCTGCAGGCCCGTGTACGCTCGGTTTGAATAGTATGGAAATCACCCGCACAGACTGCGCCACAATCGACCATAGACCTGCATCATTTCTCAATTACCTAAATTTATTTCATATAGCCTACATAGTTTCAGGCCCATTTTATCTACTGTTTTTATTCAAACTGCGACCTCCACGCTCAGTTCTCCTAAACACCGCCACAGTGCAACTTGCAAAAAAAAAAATTGGTAGCTGTTGTTTGAGAACTTCACTTAGAAAAAAGATTAATTTAATATTCCTAGCAAAACAGAAAATTGTAATTCTGAACGTAGCCAAGAACATGTTAGATACTTATATTTTTATCTGTAGTAGTGCTCCCAGTTAAATGAGCACATTTGAAATCAATTATGGAGAAATTCCTTGCCCCTAACCGCGTGTATTTTTACGGGTACGAGGAGACGGCCATGATTCGTGTTAAGTTGGCAGCAATGTAATAAAAGTTCGAAGGTAAGTCAGAAAGTAAGTATCCCTAATTTTTGTAAATGAACAGGTAAATATACGTCAAGATACAAAACACCCGTTTATTTCGACACGATTCATTTATTTTCGGACATAATCACCTAATTTATCTAAACATTTGTCATAGAGTAAAATGAGGTTTCCCATTCCCTGACGATAGAAAGTGGCGCCACCGTTTCATCAATTCGTCTTTCACTTCGTCGTCATTGGAAAATCGTCTTGCCAGTGGACCTCAAGCAGGGCTTTGCTCAGTTAACAGCGAGCAGCCTATAGCAACATACCCGCATCTCAAGCATTTCAGGGTAATTAATATTGCTACCGCTGACCAGTTCACAGTTGAAATCAGAAATAACCAAATGTAAGCGTGCGTGTATAGGGATGGAAATGGAAGCAGTTGCTGCCCTAAAGCGGTTTTCACAGTAGAGCGACGCAATGCGACGCGTCGCGTCCGAGGCTTGCAGTCAGCGACGCAATTTTAATTGCGTCTTCACAACAGAGCGATGTTCTGTCGCCGGCCGCCGGCGACACAGACCGTGCTGCCATCTGTTATCCTGCAAGGAAAATCGCAATAAAGTGAAAATTAAACTAAATACAGTGAATTTTTTTTTTCCAATTAGTCAATACAATGGGCTATTTTTTTAGTTATATCATTTTTCCTTTAATTAAAGGAATATGTTAACATTCCAAATTATCTTTTAGAACACGAACGACTCTTCAGGCATCGTAAAACATTATACTTTTGTTTTCCTATAGGTAGGAAAAACCTACATATATTTGGATTCCTGTTAGTGTATCTGCAAACTGTTTATTATGTACATTTTCATTTCTTCAAAACTTCAGTTTTTCGCTAGTTTATTTATTAAGAAATGCACTGACGTTATTCTTCTTATTCCCGTCGCCGACGACGAGCTTCAAAACCAATATTCGTCGCTCGCGCGACGCTCTCGATGCCCGTCGCCAACGTCGAAGCTCTGATTGGCTGAAGCTCGTCGTGCAGCGTCGCGTTGCGTCGTGTCGCTCAACTGTGAAAACCGCTTAACGCAAAGGAATGCCCTATCAAACAATTCTGTATATCTAGTTACGTGTGCTGTTTACACAGCATCAAGGCTTTGAAAACTAAGATAATTATTTTGGAACTCAAAATTGTATATTTATGATGGAAATCCCTGTATTCTCGTTTATCGGTTTAATCATTAAAAAATGTATAATTACGTTAGAGAAGAGTCCTTACATACAGCGCAAAGCTTAGGAATAGGTATCCTCTTGAGGCTGATTTGTAACTGCTGATTCGAGAACCTCCAAATGCTAATGGAGTCTAGACTTGTAACCAGATTTTATCATTCAGTGTAGCTATCATTCCATATCTAATATTGGAAAATTTAAGATTAATTACAGGTATTTGGCGTAATATGACGACCCTGCACATACGCCTGGTTCCGCCCTCCTGACAGCGGATAGCCAGCCAGTCACAGCAGCGACCATCACCAAAAGGATAGAGATTCAAACCTCACGTTATTAAAATGCTCTTTCCTCCTTCGGGTGCACTTAATCAGTTGCAAATACTGCGCTGATGAAGAGGTTTTTCATTTCACACCACTCCGCCAGCCCATTTCCCTTGGAAACCACGATCACGGTTGTAAAGTTGACGATTATGATTCTAAACCATTTAATTTACCTGTATGAAGAAACTGTAATCAGGTAGCTTTCCAAGACAACATTTAAAACACGGCAATGGCGTTACAAGGCGGTTATTTAACGTGAATGGTGAAAACAAACTTCACAGTTCCCGTAAAGAATTTTCACCACAGTACGGAAATGGTTTAAATCACTGCTACCTATGTGATTTTGACAGTAGTTGTAATTGCGGGGGCTATGTCCACAGAGCAACTAAGTAGAGAGGTGAAACTGCTACGTATTACATGAAGATATTATTTTGAGAAACAGATTGTTAACAGTCGCGCTTTTAATGCCAACATAAAGACATTCCTCAAAGCACTGCAATAAAATGAAATGTTAAGAATTCGTGTATTGGTTATCCTGTAAACCGGACGTAAACCAAATAACTTGATCATAAAAGAATCTAGCAAACCCAAGTTCAGGGGGCCGCAATGGTGTAGTGGTCAGACTGCTCGCCTCCCACCTAGGCGAACCGAATTCGATTTCCGGCGAGTCACTTGGGAATCATGCCGGACCATGCCGCTGGTCGGCGGGTTTTCTCGACGAGCTCCCGTTTTCCCCGTCCTTGAATCCCAGTGCTGCTCCATACCTCGCTTCGCCCTTATCGGCTCTCAAGACCTCAATTTTAAGAGTCGTCCAAATCTATCCACTCCACTCCACTCCCCCAACTTCAGCTAGGTTTATGTTGTCTAAGTTACATTGATTTTATGTTTTTCCCTACTTTTCAAGTATAAAAGTGACATACACCATTTTAGGGGCTGACTTAAATAATGTTTTAAATTCGGCATTGAAGGCTAGCGACGCCTGATTTTCTCAAAAACTTTTATACTCTTCGCATCCGTCTCACTATCCAATTTGAAAATCAACGATCTCAGTAAGACATGGCACAAAGCAGCAAGTGGAGTGAAGAGATATGGGCTACTCTTAACATCAGTCTTGTGAGCCAATGAGGGTGAAACGAGGTGAGTATGGAGCAGCGCCGGAACGCCGGNACCCACCGATCAGCGGCATTGTCCGGCACGATTCCCACATGCGAAAACCCGGGAGCGACCCCTCCGGGAATCAACCCGGAGACGAGTAGCAGAAAGATGGAACAGAGCAGCAACCGTGTAGCGATCGCGTGAAGTCGCGAAATTTCCCGAGTTTGGTCTATATTTTCCAAGTGACATTATTTTATAACTACCTAATGAAATTAAATTGAGCAAAGTTCGTTCTGTCGTTGCTTAGTTTACAATTTTTAAGCACGAATAAATTTTAATTTTATTTATGGTGTTGAGAATGAGACTGTGACCTGAGTGAGTCTGTGTTGGATGCATGCGCATAAGACGAAAATCAGTCCACCTCATCTTTATTCCGTGGGTTTGAGCGTCATCTACAGCGACGCCAACTGGCTATTTCGGTCGGCGGCGCTGCGCTCAGGGTCAAGAAGGGGGCGGGCGCCTGCTGTGGCNCGTCCGGGGGCGGCTGCTGGGGCTACACACACTATATCGGGACCGCCTTATCAGTTTACCGCAGCTAAAACGTCGGGGGAGCAGATGGTCCGTTGCTGATGCTGATGAACTTCCACGAATAAAAAGTAACTCAACTTCACAGTTATGAGTTTGCGGTCGGTTTGACAGCGCGTGTTGGCTGATACAAACAAGCGCCACTCCTCATAACAGCGGTGCTTTAGTTAAATATAGACATACTCTGAAACTGTACCTGTGTTTTGCTACTCTCTGAGAATTACGTTAATAAACTACTACCCACTAGTGAATCTGTTAACGTTCTGGGAAAGGTTGCTTCGTAACAACGGAGTTACAAACGAGACACAAGAAATCTTGTTTACTCCGCAGAAACAGTGAGTCAGTGAACAGGCGTAATATAGAGTATGTTAATTGTGAAGTATTTCTGCCATACGTTCATTTACTGTTAAGCTCGTGCACTCGGTTAGGAAAAAGTTGAACTAATTATGAAACTATCGAAGTCATATGTTACCCCGCGCTTAACATTTCTATACTTACAAACAGATGTTCGGTGAATTTCCCTTATTCCATTATAGTTTTTTTTACTAATTCGACCAAAAAATAACAATTCGTATCACTGAATTAAGACTCTTGGATAGAGGTTCACGATTTTCTCAGATTATTTCGGTGGTTATCGAATTTAAGCTCGCGTATTCTAGTTCTCCTTTTTATGATTGCATCACAGTGGTTTAAGCACGCCCTGGACAATTATAAAGCCAGTAATAGACACGAAGATATAATGTGACCGTCTCGCGGGCAACCAAGTTGAGTTAAAAAAAATAGAAGCTTAAATCATAGCAGCAATCTATGAATAAACAATTGAGGCTCTTATATGTAAAGGCCGGAGAGATTCGTGAAATTCGCTTACCTCTACTCATAATTGATCAGTAGGATTCCAGTGAGCTTAGAGAATCAGTTACGAAATGTTGATTGCTAAATGTAGAGCTGCCCAAGTATGAATAACAATTAACGCTTACCAGTAAGTAACGCGAAACCTCGTTATAATTAAACACATATCTTTCCTAGCTGCTCTAGTTTATTGAAATAAAAAAGAGTTTGACAAATGTTTCTTAATTTAAAGCCCTCGTTTGTTAGTGAAAAAATTTCCAGCTATAAGTTATGAATTTACTGTGAATTTTCATTGCATTTGCACGAATAACAGGCCGAATGCACGCAAATTATTACTAAGTAGTTGGAATCCAGCTATAAGTCAAACATGATATATTTTGGTCATCGTCTGGATAACTTAAAAGATGTGAAGCAGGTGGTCTCAAGAGGAACCCAAGAAAAGTGTGGATGGCACTCGCGAAATAATTTTCGGTACTGAAGTAATAATTGAATTTAAATTTTAAACTACATTTAAAAGACTAGCTTATTAAAAGTTGTGAAATTCGTCTTGGTAGGACGTTTTAGACGCCTCGAACCGTTTCATTGGCAGCTGTTCTTAAAGTCTCGTGTCGGCTCAGTAACCAGCAATGTGTGAACGTCGAGAAAAATAGTGGATAACAATGAGATTTAGCTAGGCCAATCACTGGTGGTCACTTGAAATGATTGTTGATTGTCATTGCTGACTGCCAAGACCATAGGAGCGGTAAAACTCCGCTGAAACTAGAAATTATGAAATTAAATTCACATACTCGTTTACGGTCCAGAACTAAGCAGCAGTTTGTCGAAAACTGTTGTTGAAATATACGCTAAAACAACTCATACTTGAAACAAGAATTGCAGAGTGAGGGAAGAGATTTGGACGGCTCTTAATAGCGAGGTCACGAGAGCCGATAAGGGTGATGAGGTGAGTATGGAGCAATGCCGGAATGAAAGGGCGGGGGAAACGGGAGATCCCCGAGAAAACCCTCCGACCAGCGGCATCATCCGGCACGATTTCCACATGCAAAAATCAGGGAGCGACCTGGACGGGGATTGAACCCGGTTCGCCTTGGTGAAGAATTGTAGAACTGAGAAGAAACGTTATACGTTAACAGAATACGGCTTCATCAGAATATGAAGGGAATGTCAGAATTTAGAGAGTCAAAGAACTTAAGTAAAAAATAATGGTCTTGAAGCATCATTGGATAAGCCCTTATGTACAGATCAAGGGACGACAGGTACAAATCAAGGTCTGCGTGCGTCCATGTATAGATCACTGGAAAAAATTTTCTTGAGAAAGTCTACGGAAAACATTTCGCACTAAGGCTGGGTTTATAAACTAGGCAAAAATGCAAAGGCATAAAATGCAAATGACACTAGAAAATCAAAGGTGTCTTTAAACATTGTTAAATCGCAGTAATTGAACACCCCCATAACTTTGAACTCTAAATTTTTCAAAAAAAGCTATTATATTTACCTCCGCCCTACCCAAACCAGTGTTTCGCCTTCGTATTCCAGATAATTTTACGTTTTTAACTTTACTGGAACACAATTTTTAAATGCGTGGGTAGAGAATTGTCAGATCACGAATGAATTAGTCTGCTAAAACTCGGGCACAAAATAATGTTTTTCAGCATTAAACAGTTTGTGATTAATTGAATCTAATTCCATCTGAGTTCGTGGAGGAATCGAAAAAGTACACACACTAAAATATTTCAGTCGTGTACATTGGACATTTTTTTGCGCCTTGCATTTCATACATACTTGCATATTTAAAAAAAACTCGGCCTAATAACACTGAAGATGCTCGAGTTTTGCTTGACCACTTAGCAGTCGGGCCAACCTACTAAAGAGCAGGCACCATAGTTGAGTCCGTCAGACATTTGTAGTGTGTTGACTACAGTATGCACAACGGCACTGCTGCCAACAGAAGCACTGAGTTATGTGCGTCGTAAGTCTAAAAAGCACCACCAAAACTCAGCACGAGTTTCCTAATTATGGAGCAAGATTAATTTTTGGCTGTGAAATCATTAACTCAAGAACGGAATTATTTGACAAGTCACCCCTTTTTCAGCTGCCTATAAAAACCGTTCAACAGAGACAGAAACTTGGAACCAATATTGATGCCATTCCATATCCTTTAACTTGAAAGCTTTCCTTGTTTTTTGTCATCATTCATACGACCCTTACGAGGAGATAGTGTGACCGGGAGGGTGTTCGGTATTTGAAGTGACGCCATTTACAAACCATTTAAGCTACATGTTTTAAATTTGGCGCAGAAGTTCCATTAAGAAAAATGTAGAACTCATTTGTACAAAATTAGTGTAATTCTGTATTTTAGTTACTAGTCAGTATCTGAAAACTTTTAGTCCTACGGCGTTTTCCTTGTCCTTGCAATTTTTAATGCAGCACTCCGAACTCTATTTTTCAATAAAAGTATCTGAGATTATGTGTGTTGGTCTGTGTCTACGCATATGTTTTTTTTCTCGCGCACATGAACATATACAAACTTTTTAGGTATTTAATTTCCCCCATCCCCCCACCTTCGCCCAACAAAAAAAAAAATTATATTTCTTATTTGTTGAATCTACGGACTCTTATCGTCAAAGTTTCGGTACATTTTTATCATAGCAATATGAGTATTCATTATTTATTGTCATCCTCTAAATACTATATTTGCCAGATATTTCAAAATCTTAGTGTCTGGTTTTATTCCCTTTTGCAAGAATGAAGCAACATTAAAAACAGAAACTTTAACAGCTCACTAAAATTTTTTGTTAAATATTTGGCAAAGGAAGGGCGTTTTCAAAAGTCTTGTTTGCTGAATACTGCTGAAGTTTCTTCGTAGAAAGGCGAAACTTCCAGACAGCTGTTCCGACGAAGTGGTGCATCATCCACCGTATGCGTCCCTTACAACTTATGAACACAGAAACACAATACTACCTAAGCTCAGTCCCTGGCGTGCCTAAACATTTCTGAACACCGAGTCGGCAGCCCATTATAATAAGGATTTCCTCACATCTCTAGCCTGTTTGTGCGTAACCAATAGATGGAAAATACAACATTTTTCTTAAAAAAAATTTTAAGTTACATTTTTTTTAACACTTAGAAGGCTTTGCTGGAGCATATCTCTAGCAACGCCACTTTGAAAATGCATTTTTCCTTGTAAACAAAACTTAACAATGGCTTCATTGTCCCGGTAGTAGTTAACAGGATATTACAACAACACCACGAGCAAACAAGCAGCAATAATTTTCCAGGATAAATTTTTTTCTGTTTTATTCACTCTAAAGGAAACGATTAATTGTAGATCGTTTTAAACAATGAAGGACATTTGATTTTGGCAAAACCACCTCGGCACCAACGGCGTGATGACGAGCCAAAGCAGCCAATAATGGACGTTGTACATCACAGTAAGCGTTCCTGGGATCGTGTGAGCCAATAGGACGTTGGTTAAATACGAATGAAGACACCAACAGAAGTCGTGTTTCTGCACTGACGAATACAGGTAAATTAATTCTAACGTTGCTCGAATGCCAGTAAATGTGCGTAGAACTCAAAGTTTTAAGTTACAGCTATACCTAAACTTCCCTAACTATCTCTGAAATTTTTTTCAACCCATCTGAAAAACCGACTGACAGGTTTCAGGCCTTACACATTTCAGAATTCCAAAAAAATAATTCCAAATCAATTATTCATGCTATGCTAATGCGGATTAATAAAATGTCTTAGAATAAATTATAACATGGGATTAAAAAAAACGAGGAAACACGTAAATCGTAACGTCAAAGAAGCCCCCGGATAACTAATGCGGCAGAAATTTAATGGAAGTTGATTGAAAGCGGGGAATTTACTCCGGTCTCCGGGATAATTGGTTTTTCCAGTCGGAGCAGCCACAGAAGTAATAGATTCCTGCGCGGGGACGGGTTTTTTTTTTCCTTCGACCGGCGCGACAGTTCAAAGTCTGCGGCGGCGGGTGGATTGCTGNGTGGGTTGAATGAGGGGTAAGGGGAAAGAGGAAGGATTGTAACAAGCGGGGTTGATGGGAGCCTGGTCCTAATTGCCAGCGGCGAAAAGGATGGGGGAGGGTGGATGTCGCGGGAACGGGCTAATGGAGGTGTCGGTGTTTTTGGACCCCGCCGGCACCCAGGTCTCCCTGGACCGCTGGGAGATCTGCCACGGCAGCGGGCCGCGTAGAGAGCTGACGATAAGGTCCACTTCCACGTGCGTTTCATAAACACTCCAGTCGTTACGGCCGTCAAATCAAATTACCGCAAAGTATTGCAGAGAATACTGTACGTTTCACGGAACACACGTGGTGGCTTTAATTTTTCTGGAATATCACTGAACAAGAAGTTGAGAGTAGACTTCAGTTGAGAGATTTGTACGGCTTTTAACAACAAGGTCTTGAGAGTCGATGAGGGTGAAATAAGGTGAGAATAGAGCAGCGCCGGAATTCAGGGGCGGGGTAAACGGGAGTTCTCCGAGGAAACCTGCCAACCAGTGACATCGTCCGACACGATTCCTACTTGCGCAATTCCGGGGATTGAACCTGGTTCGGCTTGGTGGGATGCGGGCAGTCTAACCACTCAGCCACCGCGGCCCCCAAACAAGAAGTTGGCAATATAACTAATTAACGTACTTTCCTCTCACGTATGTACGCGAGTGAACTTGATGAAGTAGGCCCTACTCTAATACCAGTTAAAAGGATTCACTCAATCCGTTCAGCTCCAAATTAATATATAAGCTCAATCTCATATGTTGCAAAATTGTAACGTTTTGGTATGCGCTGTACTTATACCTAGCGTGCTTCACGCAAGCAGAGTATGTCACAGTAACACGTGAAACAACCGCTTACACCGCAAACTTGAATCGCACACGGCAGCAAAATGGCGTCACTGGCCAGCAAAATGTCGGAACACCGATCGCCAATTAGCGCCTGGTAACCTCCATGCCACGCGGCAGCCCAGTCAAAAGGAAACCCTTCTGCAGCACTCAGTAGCCAGTCAGGCGCAAGTCCCGTTCCCATAGAGGCTCGCGCAGCCAATCACTGAATGGCTACGCCGACATCAAAGGAGCCGCCACGCCATTTCGCCTCTGTGTCCATATGGAAGATGTTTCAGTAAAAGCGTGCAAAACTGAAACTGGGAATAGCATAGACTACTTATTAGGTAGACCGGTCATTCGTCTTCTGCGCATGTACCCAACATTAACCTACGCCAAGCATACACAACTGTCAAAGCCGCATGGTCAACAGTGACGAAAGTGTTAGTTTATATCTTCATTTTCAAATTACAAGCATTATTACATGAGTAAAATACTTTTAACAATTTGAATTTAATCAAACTGCATTACAAACTGCTTGGAGGATGTATACGTACATCTCAAAGCATTTATTTACAAATCAGTTTTCTAACCTAAAATCCAAACCACGCCATTTTCGCTAGGCGTGTTGGCAGAAAAGCAAGTTCAGTGTTGGGACACGGAAATTGGTTGTGCGCAGCCAGCGAGATCCGTCTACCTCATCTTTAGTCTATGGAGAATAGGGGTCGCATCACGGAACGTTTTGGGATTGGGAACGCGTGGTCCAGGATGCCAACTGAAGGAGACATGGGCGCAAACGCGTGGACGACCCATGTAGTATGTGAGGTTCACCTATCGTCCGTAAGGTGGCTCTGTCGTCCTTACATGAACACAGTACGTGCGTGTATCAACGACAGACGCAAAACTTCATGGGATATTTAAACGTACGAGACAGAATCTCGTACACCGTTGTCGTGCTTGCGTTGAGGTTGGTGTGGCCGTCACTTTGAGCAACACTTGTGAGCCACAAACTGTTACGTTAATGCCGGTCCGTCAATGGCGTGATCCTGTACAGTACTACCCGTCAACAGTGTACACACGCAATGTCAATGATCTACGGGCACCTGTATTCGTGTTAGACATGTTTGCTCCGGTATCTCCTTCGCGGACCGAACGTTTCCAATCTCAGAACGTTCCGTGGCGCGAGCCCTATTTTCCAGTTTCATTGTTACACGCTTTTACTGAGATAGCCTGTATATTCTGTACCGGCAACCAAGTCCCCTGTACCGCAGGGAGATCTGCTCTCCTCAGCCACCTCCTAAATGCTACGACGGCAACGGCCTCGCAGGGTGCGTAAGATCAGGCAATAAAGTCCACCTTCGCACGTGTTTCATATCCACTCCGGTCGTTACGACCGTCGCCAACAATTATCGCGAAGTAGTGCAGGAAATAACAAGTGCTTTACGATTTACTGAGGTGGCTCCAATTCTTTCTGGGTTGTTAATAAAAAAAAAAATGCTATATTTGTGTGGCTGAATTAAGTTCATCCATGGTTGTTACTACGACTTATTAAGGGTCCTGCGTACTTGGAGTTGTTTTGGCAATTCGAGGCACAGAAGTGAGGGAGCGATAAGGGCGACTCTGGCCCCGCCTACCTATTGACTCAGCGAACATACACGTGAAATTCTGAAATGGCGTGCAGTGTCCCCGTTGTACCACTGTAACTATAGGACTTTAAGCGGTGACCCTATCATCTCATTAGTGAGAGGTCTGTAGTAATGTTCATTACATGTCCCTATACTAGTCCCGAGTGTTTGCAATCAGCATATTTTGCGGTAAGGCATTGCAAAAAGGCAGTTTTTAGCTATGTTGAAGAGCTCGGAAATAGTGTTTGTGATGTCAGTGGTGTCTTGAAAGAATTCTTCGTACCTCGTCTCGAGTGTGTTTTTTTTGTATACCAGTATATACGACGTACGTAAATTGTGTATTCAAACAATCTGCAAAAAAGCTCAAGCTCTAGGTACACAGTCCTCCTAATAGGGCCACATGTTTTCATGAAAAAAAATTTACGCCCAGGCTACACTTCAATACCTTGCATACAAATTTGCTGAATTTCTATGGTTACTAGCCGCGTGCCTTTGTAAGAGGACTTTTTGCAAGACTGGGCCAATCAGAGTTAAGTTACTCCGAAGCTACGCGTCCATGATAGTTATAATTTTACTGTAGAGTAAGGATACTACAGTCTCAAAACACATTCTCCGTATTATCTTTGACTGACGGAAGCGGAGGTGTAATTAGGAAGCTGATAAAAGCTAACTCTTGGGCTTCAAAAGAAAATGCTCGTATAATTACATTGATAAACTAAGCAAATTTATAAATATAAAATGACGAACGATTTATAACTGGAAAGCTGTTCAATGTGAATCCCTTCGTATTAGCTTCCCCCTCATACGGGTTACTAACACCTTAGCGTGGTAAATGATATCGGCAGGAAGACCGAAGTTGAAGTGAATGGATTTCGATTCAGTTAAATATGTATAAGAAAACAAAAAAGCCAGGCCTCAGAAGTAACTAGAACGCTCCTTCCTAGTACCAATTTTTTTCTTCATGTATACAGTTTCTTAACAGCACGTCACGCAAACGTCATTAAGCGGACAAATCAAATGATTAGCGTTTACGTGATGAGTACTGAAATAATTAAAATAATATGAGCATCTTGAAGGCATCATCCGTAAGCTTACCAGTAAGCTTTAAGTTAGAAAACACGAGTAAGCCCTACATGGAGGTGTACGGAATCAAAAATCACTTGTATCTGCCCTTGTTAAAGCTGTTGGCCTACTGAACTAAATGATATATCAACGAAATTTATCATGGGCTGTTCACGATAAACTGAGAACGTTTGAAAAATGTGACTGCGCCTACCTGCATATATTTTAAAATACACGCTGACTGGCATGCGTCCAGTAAAGTTGATAACGACTGAGGGAAAGTAGTTCCTAACTTAACGTTGAATTAAAACGGTTAGGTAAACTTTTGTGAATAGTAAAGTGATTTCTTTTGATTTGTTTTTTATGTATATAAGTGTAAAAACAGGCAAATTTGTAATATATTTACGTTTTTTTTAAATTCTGTGGTTTTATTCCAACGCCGCATGAATAAAGCGATAAGGCCCATGGCAATGTTAATTGTACACATGGTGGAACAATACACTATGTGCAAACAAAAATCTAAAGCAAGGTTTCCAAAATTGCTTAGTTTACCGTGAACAACCTGTAAGCTTGTCATTGGTACGTCGTAAGAAATTACTGTCGATCACCCAAGATCGAAACTGCAACAGTCAGCGATCATGCCAATAAGTGCCAAGTCAAGAGCGAGAATAACAGCTTTACTTTTTCAACATTTTAGAAATAACCTACTGACATTATACACACAATATGTATTTCATCGTCTATTAACTTTACTCATTAAAAGCAAAGCTATCAATTGTAAGAGCTCAATAACTATCGTTGGTAAAAAAAAAACAGCAAACACACTGCAATTTTTCTCACGAGAGTAGACTCTATTGCAAACTTTCGAAAGACCTATTTGAAATACATCGTTCTTGGTTAAAACTTTGTTAACGTAGTCCAGCATTTTCCTATATCGCTCTGGAACTTTTTTTATTGTAGACACTTTCACTGACGACATTAACATACAAGATGTATAATTGAAGAGGAAAAAATTTGCACCTAGTACGAAAAATGTAGTTATTGTGTATTATAGTAACGTCGAAGTTTACTGATGTAATAATAATAACACACTCGTAACCATAAAAATAACCGTACCAAGAATGAACTATCCACGAGTGGCATTATCAAGGATGACAATGAAACTTATTTAAGTTGGCTGCGATTCGGCGCGTAGAACTGCATCAAGGTGTGTTAACACTGTTTCAACCCTGGTAACATAAATGGTCATTGGACGAGGCTGCGTGGGTATTATCAATCAGCGTGCGTGTGGAGTGAACACCAATTAGTAGCTGGCATGCATCGGCGACGCATTCGACCCAAGTACGAACAACGTGCGAAGTTTGAGAGAGGACGAATCGTTGGACTACAGGAAGTAGGGTGGTAGTTACGTCGAATTGCCCGACACATGAACCGTTAGGATCGAACTAAGCGACGATGTTGGAAGCAGTGGGAGCATGAGAGAGATTGGGAGAGGTTTGGCCGGCTCTCAACACTGGAGTCTTTAGAGCGGATGAGGTGTGTATGGAGCAGCGCCGGATTACCAGGGCGGGGGAAACGGGAGATCCCCAATAAAACCCGCTGACCAGCGGCATCGTCCAGCACGATTCCCACTTGCGGAAATCCAGGAGCGACCCCACCGGGAATCGAACCCGGTTCGCCTTGTTGGTAGGTAAGCGCTCTATCCGCTGTGTAACCGCGGCGCCAGCATGAGAGAGCATGGAAGGCTCTGGGTGACCCAGAATGATCACCAAAAGATAGGAGCGTTTCAATGTCCGACAGGCGCAAACTCAAACAAGTGTATCTTTCGTTATCCAGCAACACACAGCGGCATCTCTAGTGACTCCTATTTCCACCCACAAATTTGCGAGGCGACTTACAGAAGACTTCCATCCACGACGTCCTTTATGCGGTCTTGCACTGATACCTCTATTATATTGAAGAATGCCATCTCAGTTTTGTCGCAATCGAGTGGCATAGACGGCTGAGGTTGACAATACATCAGATATGAATCCAGTTATTTTTTGACATGGCCTGATTTCTTGTTAAGCGACACTCCACACGTAGTAATGTTATGAGGAGCAGTATTCTATGATACTCGGTCTCTCCTAGTTAATAATCAAAAAAGAATTATACAGAATGCTAACAGAGCCCTTTTGGAAGCCCTCCCTAAGATATAATTCTCTGCTCCATTTGTATCCTTCCATCATATATAAAATTAGCATTGCAACAGACCCTATCACTTTATACATCTGTTAATCAAGTGTAGCTGTGAAATTTGTGGTCACCATTATGCCAATTCTTACTCTGATCTGCGTAAACCATACAAAATATATGTTTAATAAATGAATTGGCTACAAATGTAGAAGTTACGCTCTAGATACAATGAGCGACTCCTTTTCGTACTTTGGTGCCAAGTTAAATGGGAACATGGCAGTCAGTGTGTATGTTACAAGAAATGATGTTAGGGGCAGTGATTATTTTTATAGGTTTATTTTAAAAATGCTCAGTTTACCGTGAACAATCTATAGCAGAACGGTAAGTTCAGGAGATTCTATGGCCTCATGTACTCCCCTTCATAGCGTGGTTCCAATAGGCAGGATAAAACCCACCAACGTACATCACATGTTTTCCAGGATGGCCTTCATTATCTTTACACCATTCCTTGGCCTGCCCAATGTCTATACTTGACGCCTGTATATCATGCATGGAATAAGCTTCAACCATCAACGTGTCTACAGAATATGGAGCCACGGTTGCAAAAATATGGGCTAATCTTCCAAAAGGATAACATTATATATCTTTATGACTCTGTACCAGACAGTATCGCCACGTTTATCCACGATAGGGATGGTGCAAAAATATACTACAGGTACTTTTCTACTGTTTAATTTTCCTCGATTAAACGGCAATGTGTTAATAAGAAATCTGTATCATTACTCACATGTTATTGCGACGGTTCCTTCTGGGTGCGGCAATTTTTATGGCATTGAGTGTATATACTATCGGTCAGGGCAATTATTGATTAGCTATGGGAAAGTAAGTAAGGCACATCTGAAAGGTCACAGGCGTTATTTGGCGTCATCCTTACCGCTCGCACTCGCTATCAGAGAAATGAAGCGCTGCACCGCTCATCTCCCGAGACGCGGTTCATCGAACCAGTTGGAAGTTGCGGTCAGAAAGTTGTGATGAAGTCACGACACGCCAGCATTCCCCTCCCTCGCCCTTCTGATCCACACGCCTTTCGTAGTCTAGTCTGGACCAGGAACCGAAAAAAAAAAAAGAGATAAGAGATGCCACGGACATATACACCTCGCTCCTCCAATCCTCCGACAGATGAGAGAAACACAAAAACCCTTTCTGAGTCCCGGGACGTGCCGTCGGCACCCCAATCCAGCCAGGCGCCACCACTCCCGATCGCCCCTTCATCCGCACTCTCCCCATCCTCCACCCCGTCTTCTTTTTGTCCTGCCCTACTAATTGATTAAGTCATTCCCAAACCACGGCCCTCAAATGGAGAGCATCTCCGCCTCTAACGCACCATCAGGTCGATATGTAGCTAAAGCATTCTCCCGAACTAGATCTTCGCCCTTCTCACGACTGTCGATACTTTTCGATATGCAGCATCTCCAAGTCACTGATTATATTGCTCTTCTCGCCCCTCCTCCCCCTCCATCCAAGTTTTATCTAGTCCTGCTCCAAATTACCACGAAAGGAATATTTTGGTTGTTAGTAGTATTTGAATGAAAAAATAGCTCACATGAGGAGTCAAAACTTACATGGTAGAACATTGACAAATTACTCATTCACATGAGCCCAATAAATTGACATAACGCATCCAATATGATAATACCTTGCTTAAGCCCACTTTCCATGACATGTAAGTATTTCAGATTACTGACCTCTAAAAATAAAAGTCCTTCGATGAACTGCATAAACAATCAGAAAGTCAGTTTCCTACGAAAGAGCAGATTTTCTTGGCGAGGGTAGTATATACAAGTTAACATATGGGCCGTTTGTGTTTAATTGAGCGATTTTGAAAGTCCTGCTTAGCCTCTAGTTTTATCCTAATTATGTATTCTCTTTTCATATGAAAAATTAACACAGCCCTGGGCTTATTCACTTTGTTCATGCATGGATTACGTGAAAATGTTAAACTGTCAGAGACGTAAATGTGTGAAGTTTGTACTCTGATGCTGATGTGCATAAATTCAGTGTTCATGAATTCAAGCATCACACTTCTACTGTTAGCGCCACTAGTCTTGGCGGGTGAATTTACGGGTAGCGGGAAGCGGCCGGCGAGGGGAGAGTTAGCTGCGCGTTCAGCCTGCTGCAGCTCAAATGCCGTGCTAAATACATTAGTCTCCGTATTATCAATCGCGCACTGGCTGATGCGCGCGGAATGTTTTTGTAACAGTTAGTACACAGCCGGGCCGTTACTAATACCAGCTGCTGCCAGCCGGGCCATGCCGACGCGTAGGCCTTAGAGCGGGTGTCTAGGGAGGCGAGCCACCAGGACTAGTGACTTACAGTATAAGTCTATTCGCGACTTCTTCACACTTTTTGAATTAAACCTTTGAAAAATCACCCCATGTACGACGTGTTAGTCTGTTTCGTAAATGCGTCACGTATCACAAGTGTTTTACAATTCTGTTAACATGAAAGTATCTTATTTGTGAATAAATTAAACTTTTACTTATATTTTACCTATAAATTTTATTATTTCTTTTGTGATTAATATAAATAAAATATTGAGAAAATACGTATGTTGGTAATGCCTGGTAAAATATAGTTCTAGTGCAAAATATTATTACATTGAGTGCACGCAAATGCGGTGCGTTGTCCCTCTGGTGTAATTTTTTAGACTCTGTTAATCTTTGTCTGCACGAGGCGGAGGAATATTTTTTGAAGTAGAACATAAACAGGGCTTCAGAAAAGTGTGAAGTAACCGTGAATGGACTATAGTAGGCGATCGCCTACCGAGCGCTTGAACTGCAAATCTGTATGTTTGAAATACGATTTTTTTGACGGAACTATTAAACGTTTCTACAGCGTTTTACCTACGAAAAGATAACATACCCAAGATGAGGACAGAATGGTAATATCAAGATATTACATTTTATAAATATTATTTTTCTAGACTAATCTATTTTAAAACATACAACTCAGGCACGAGCGAAACTACAGTCGGGTTCTGTACTGAACCTTGCTACGGACTTTCAGCCAGTAAAATTATAGGGTCGCCACTTTAAGGTTGGTATTCATAGTCACTTTTGCGATGGAGATGCGAGCAACATTCTGTGCGCACCTTGTTTTGGATGAGAAACGAGATCTTTAAACGATTAGCTCGTTGTTTGCGTGTTGGTTGCAGTTGCGGGCACTCTCAAAGTTACGAAAGGCCTTGACCTACCCTAAACGACTCGCATCCCGTTGACCTCTCCTTTTACTTGTAAAAATGGCGCATGCATTACGTCGTCTCGTTCAGTATTCCTAACTCTCAAAGCCTGTTGTTGACTTCGTGCCGACGCATTTGTTGGTGGCCGGCAGAGCAACCAGTGCTATCCCAAGAGCGCGGACAGGCCAAGTGGTACAGGCCTACTCCATTCCATGTTAAGTGCAATACATTTTGACAGTTCTAGAAAAGTAGCGCGGCCACACTGTATTCTACACACTGTATTCTACGCAGTGTATTCACACTGTAGCTATACCCAAGCCACTACCGAGAATCCCAGAAATTTATTGCCGAGGCCCTCCCACAGGAAATCAAACACAAGCAATATCACAACTCATGAAAGAAATTGGCCATTTCACCATTCAGCATCAAGGCAACAGGACTAAATACAGTCCTCAAACAATGGAAACCCACAAGCAACTACTCGAATTCCTTGTGAAGAAATTTGTGTTGATAAACAAATGCTATGATCCAAGTAGGTTGCCATTCCAACTTTTTTTAGGCCTACTTTTGTTATGACCAAGTTACCCTGCTGGGGCTCTGTTTATTTTATTGGGAGTGGGTGGGTTTGGGAGGAATGGAAACTATGTTTGACGTCTTTCATGAGACGGCATTTTGTTTTGCGGCTCTCCTTACGAGACGGTATCGTTTTGAATTGTATAATTGTTTTGATGGAGGAGTGGGAAATTTTTCTCGTGCGGACGCAACATTCGAATAATTATAACCTGGTAAGTTTTAACTTTACCGAAAGAACACACCCAGAAAAGAATGTTGCTGTTCGTACCGAAGTTACGATTCAATAATCGTAGTGTACGCATGCTCTGTCATAGTTGGTTTAAATGGTTTTAAACCTAACTCTCTACAGCAGAAAAAAAAATTATACAGTACTTTACGATCGTATTTTATACTATAAATGTAGTAATTGTAATAAAACTTTTAGATAACAATTTTTAATTCAAAATATTAAGTTTTTCTATAATCATCATTAAGATCGCCAACATAAAGTATACATCCAGCGATAACTCTTCAGCTGATGTAGTAATTTGCAAAACGAAAGCATCTACTGCTTACATACTGTGTGGGTTGGTCGGATTGTCTGTCGGAGTTTAGTGCTATTATTTGATGAAATTCGGTACACAAGCTGCAGCTAACTTGGAATGGATGCAGTATGGGCGAGCGGATTGAAGTGGTGAAGGGGGCGGGGGGTGAAAGAGAGAGGTTTGCGATGTAAAGGTCCGCTACGTGGTGATTCCTCACAGGGTGAAGGCCGAGGTTTGGCAAGGGGCGTGGCCCTGTACGGCGCATGCGCTCTTCCCTCTACGCGGCTACAGCTCATAGACGAAGGAAGAGGATAAGGAAGGTAGATTTTTCCCATGCGCATTTATCTCAACACTGGTCCGCGATTTGTCCGCAGAACTGTGGGTACTCGAAGCTTTAGGCTTGGCTTCGCCTCTTTCGCAGAAATTCTTTGATTTTGTGTCATAATTTCGGATTCAGAGTAATTACTGACAGTGTAGAATTATAAAAAATTTACACTTTACGAATTGTCTAATATTTTTGGGTTTAATTTTCAGTATGTGGTATCTGCTATGTGGTATCTGGTATTTTTTTATCAAAAAATTTCTTTTTTCTTTTTTTGCAAGCAGAAAATAACACACAGTAAAAATTAGATACAAAATTAATTAAAAAGTTGTAAATTTTAAATTATCTATAATCAAACATTTCCAATAATAGAGCTGAAGCTGAAATAATAACACGAAAACAAAGAGTTTCTGCACAAGCCGAGTCCTAATCGTCATATGGATCTGATTGTAAGCACTTGTGTCTATTATAATTTTTAAACAACTATAGAATATTTCAATGCAAATACATTTTTTTTCAAGGTATAAATGAAAATTCTATATTTCGTGCCCTTTTCATCATAAATGTGGTTTCTGATATATAAATGTGGTCATTGAAAAGTGTCAAAGTCAGCCAAAATCGCTGTAAGCAGCTGTAAGTCTGTGATATTCATACCTATGTAAAACTGTATTTTAAACTGTAGCGTCAATTATATATCTTTTCTGGATAGACTGCTGTATTAAAACCCTATAGTCACTACTTAAAATTCTGAGGAAACAGAAGATGCGCGAAGCTTGTTTACGCGGTTTTCCATCGTCGTCGCAATGCCTCCGTGCGGCCGGACGTGACCTTGAAGCGTTTAACCATTTTTACTAGAGAAGTTCTTAAAATTTAGTAGTTCTGAAGATTTTTGTTCCATTTGTTGATTGCAGCTTTACGCATACAGGGTGTATCAGTACAGCGGTTACAAATTTTCAGGAGAGATAGAGTACACGTAGACGATCGGAAATAAACATGTTTATTTTCTTAGTACGCGTACACCAGCCAAAGACGTCCCAGCATTTTTGCTGTACTAAGAAAATAAATATGTTTTCTCACCCTGTTCGTGTCCTTCCTTTCTTGTGTTTTGTGTCGTCACTGCCGCGACAGAAAAGCGTTTCCGACCATGCATTGCTATGTGATTTCCGATCGTCTAGGTGTACTCTATCTCTCCTGAAAGTTTGTAACTGCTGTACTGGTAACTGCTGTACTGATACATCCTGTATATCAGTTAAATAAAGATTCTGAAAATACAACTTTTTACCAAAAACATAAAAACCAATAACCTAAGCCCGTATGATTTTACTTTTATCATTTAGAAAGTAAACATATCGTCAGAATGGTAATAAAAATGCATTTTCAGAGTTTACCCACGCAGTATCCTTAAGAGACGGGAGTTGAGTTGAGAGATTGGGGCGGCTCTTAACAACGAGGTCTCGAGAGCTGATGTGGGTGAAATGAGGTGAGAATAAAGCCGTTTCGGAATGCAAGGGCGGGGGAAACGGGAGATCCCCGAAAAAAAAACCCCCGCAGACAAGCGGCATCGTCCGGCACGATTCCCACTTGCGAAAATCCGGAGTGACCCGGCTGGGGATTGAGCCCGGTTCGTATCGGTGGGAGGCGAGCAGGATAACCGCTCAGCCACCGCGGCCCCTTTAAGAGACAGGAGAAAAATTAAATCGCACGGGTGCAGACAAACCTGAAGGCTTCCACTGCATGTAATAAAGTCCGGCTGTTGCAGTTCTAATTGGCGTAGCACGTCGCAACGACGGAAACACTGCACGCCTTGCGCGTAAGAGCTAGGGGACGGTACTCGCGCATGTTAGTGTCGCCCTAATCGCTCTCTGGCTTCTATACGCTGAATACTTAATATTCCAACATCTTCCTCTCGCGTGGAAATGCGTGTACAAAACTGCATACAACCAAGAACATTAGTTGTGTAAGTAACGCAGTTAATTAACTATTACTTGTTATGCATGACGTTACATAGCGTTCTTTTCTATCGAGCAAGCCCTTATAGTACATAATTTAATTGGAGGAACGCTGTTTCTACAAAATTAAACAAAGTGGTGGTCACACTAAAGCTGTGCATTTAAATTTTTATAAAAATATTGCTTTTGAGTTATGCAGGAGGTTTTCGGGAGGTTTTCAAGGCCACTGTAAGCATTATAAACTGCTGAGGTCTGGTTCCTAAAAATGTCAAAATTTGGTATTTATATTACGTGGTTACATACAGAGGATGAAGTTGATGGAAGTTCCTGGTTACAAAGGATTACTCTAGAATCCAGGTCAAAACACTGTAAGATTATTACTTCTGTAAAATTAGAAACAAAACGTATTACAACTCATAACCGGCAATGACTTCTTTAGGCAGGAACTAGTTCTTGAAAATCGAGATTTTCAAACGACTTCATTTAAATAACAATTATTAACTACCTGTAATGATATAACGAGTTCCCTGGATATAGTATATTTGCAGTATATTCGTTCATATTTAGTAAAACCTTAGAAAAATCTCCCGATGTATGACGTGTTTGGTTTTCTCCTAAATATATAACGTATCACAAGCGTTCGATACTTCTGTTCACATAAAATTATATTTTGTTTAAATTGAATCATTGATTATATGTCATCTATAAATTATAATATTTCATAGGTAATACGAACAAAAAGAGAGATAAAAGGTGTGTTGGGAATGCCAAGTAAGAAACAGTTCTCATGCAAAATATTATTAAACTGAGTGCGCACAAACATAGTGCGTTGTTCCTTTGGTGTATTTTTCTAGACCTGGCTAAGTTCTGTTTGCATGAGACGAAGGAATAGCCTGAAAGTATAGCTTTAGCAGGCGTTCAAAAATGTTGGCAGTAATCGTTCATGGGCTATAGAATAATAATTTCTTGAACTTAAATTAAATTGATTTTTTTTTTGCAAGTTGGTGGGTAATGTCATACAGTCTCATTATAAAAATAGCAAGCTACAAAACAGGTCATATGTTGCATAGCTAGCAGGGAAACCACCACTTCATTTCAAAACTCGTAGCGCCACCTATCTTCATAATAGGTGATGATTATATTACCCTTGACAATTCAACACATCATTTAAAATCTAAATTCAAGAAAACGCTAGTCAACATTTTTTTGTTTAATTTAGAGTGTATTATAATATTTTCAAATAAAATCTTTTGGAATTTTTAACTTTCATTGCAGATCACAATTCGTATTACGTTTTCTTTCTCATTCTGCATAAGGAATCATTTCAAAGCATTTTGTCCTGGCGATCAGAACAAATCCCCTGGCGCAATAGACACTTGGTGATGGTGGTTGGGTTTGGAGGCTGTTGAAGGACTGTGGGGTACATGTGAGATGGCACAATTTCCTGCTGATGGTTGGTGTTGATGGTTTGTGGTTGGTCATAAAATAGTTTCATCTCGCGGTTGGTGGTGGTTGGTGTTATAGTGGGTTGAAATACATTGAACTGTTACCACCAACCGACCAATCAGAGAGCGTTCACTAGGTTCTGAACGAGGGACAGTCGAAAACTTTGAAATGGCGGAAAGTGAAAATAAAAATATTGAATTCAAGCTGATAATATATGCTGTTATTAAGCAACTAGCTATCTTTAATATTAAAAATCACATGTGTAATAACATGAAAGCTGAAGCTAATTATACGAGTCTATTGTATTTGCAGACTTTTATGAAGCAATTGCATGATACAGACTTATTTAATTTAGCTTTATAAATATTATTTTTTTAATGCAGTAGATTTAATTTTTAGCATGAAGAAATAAGTCATGATATTTTGACTTATTCAGACCCAGTGTAGACGTTTGTGTACATATCGCACGTGTAGGTAATTTTTGGTCTGTACTTCACTCTGCGAAACTCAATGAGCAATGATCTTACCTGTGTGTAAACGATTCGCAACCCGTCTTATTGGTCTATGTCATAATTGGTTCATACAACTGTAGTCGAACATATAGCCGACAGCTCATTGGCTGTGACAACGAAACAAGTGTTGTGTCGACTTAAGTACAGCACGCATCATGAAATATTTTCTTTGCAACGCTTGAAACCGTAAATTAATGTGGGCCTGAAAGGGTTAAACGTAGCTTGCATTTGGGTGTTTTATTTTTAAAAAGTTTCATCCGCTTAAATTAAAAAAATTTTAATTCCAGAAATAGCCTATTAAAATTAATTTATACGCCTTTGTTTAAGAATTTACTGCTATCTATTGCCACAGCCGCGAAACAATTTGCACCAACGCCAACCCTGACTATTGTGCCATGGAATACATCGCACACCAACCGTGAACCACCACCACC
>NQII01001466.1:160244-295256 GCA_002778355.1 Clitarchus hookeri
AAAAAAAAAAAAAAAAAAAATCTGGGTTTGGCTGCATCGGAGGGACACGGCCGTGCGTGGGTTTCGCGTGAATGTACGTCTGCGTTAGGGGGTAATATTTTCTTTGCGATAGGGGACGAAATAAAAGTGACGAAATGGATCATTGACTTTTATGCCTTGCATAGGACATAAATTGCCCGGAAATTTTCTCCCACACCTGAAATTGCCGCAACAAGATGAGTTGAAAATTGTATAATAGCATTTTTTTTCTTCTAAAATTTCGTGTTCGACATTTTTTGTATGTGGTCATTAGGAGCATTTTAATTATCTTAACAAATATTTTTCTCTCTTTATTTCCCACTGTCATCGATAAAATTTTTGAGAAACAATTATTGTTACGAAGGCACTACGCATCTTACAGGAGAGTAATGAAAAGTTTATAAAATGTGGGAGCACCATTATGCAAACCAGAGAAGATGGTATAAAAATTTCACGTAACAATTGCTGCTTTAGCCAGATACGTTAAACATTAGTGACGAGTTACAATTTTTTGATGCATGATAAATAACCGGTAATTATTACATAGCGTTACATTTTTCATTGCCGTGTGTGCATGAAGACTACACTATTGTACCAAAGCATTAATGGTTTACATTCATAACACGTAAAGACCAATTTTCTATGTTGTGACACAAAATTTCCTTATAATCTTTGCATGATAGAAAAAAAAATGATACAAGACAAAAATGTGTTAACTTTGAATATGCGTTGTTTGCGATAATTTACCGAATAAAAAGTCAATTACACCAAATCACGTACAGACTCATTCCATATATTTGTAGCCTCAGAAAAAAATTATTTTAATTTTCGTCTGAACTTCGCACTATAAGGATCAAAGAAACTCATCAGAACAAATATAGTTTTAACCTAAAGCTATTGGCCTGCACTTAAAAAAGTAGTCTTAAAAATGAATGAGTCTTGGAAGAGGTTGGTCCTAAGCGGACATCAAGCCGAAGGAGGCTTATCTACAGCGGTAATTAACCCAGTTGCGTACGAGTGCACAAGAAAGTATTCGTTGTCTTTCCAATTGACAGATTTAGGCTGATCCGATTAACGTCACGGAAGTTTGGTGTCGAAGAGAAAGGTGAAGCTCCTTCATCAAGGACGTTGAAGGATGAGCCCGACGGAAATCTGCTCAAGCGTATCAATAATGACCTGGTAAGACAGTATTATATCACCACCGTCCGTTCACGGAGAAGGCTACCATCACTTTTACTCCAGTGGTCCTGAGGATAGATAGTTAGTACCAGTATTCAAGCCCTATATTGTGGAACCACTTATCCAAGAGAATAAAATTAATTCTTTTAGCATGTAATTAGTATTTTTAAGACTTGGAAGTTAATATTTTTATGTCATTGGAAAGTAGTTGTACATGCAATAACATTTAATTAAATTACAGATATTTTACTTTCTACTTGATCTAGCCACTAAGCAGTTTCAAATCGTTAAACATCCTTCCTTCAAGTGATTCCAACGATGAACCAACAAGAAACTTCTATGACAAACAGAATAATATAGGTGGAATAGCTTATACTAAATACTGCTATAACTGTAATGAACTTTTATATTTACAGCGGAGATTTTGAAAACAAGAGCGGCTGTTAACATAGAAGTCTTGATAGCTGATGAAGGAGAAACGTGGTGAGTATGGAGCAGCGTCAAAATGTAGGGGTGGATGAAACGGGAGATCTCCGAGAAAACCCGCCGAGCGGCGACATCGTCCGGCACGATTCTCACGTGCCCCCACCGGGAATCTAACCTGGTTCGTCTTAGAAGAAGGCAAGCGCTGTAACAGCTACACCAGCTACACGGCACCTTAAGAATGTGAGTAAAGCTATATTTACTTTCCTACCGAAGAAACTTGAGTATTTTTAGCCCTTTCATACCCACGTTAATTTACGTTTTCAGGTGTTGCAAACAAAAAGATTTATGATGTGTGCTGTGCTTAAGTCAACAAAACAGTTGTTTCGTTGTCTCAGCCAATGAGCTGTATGCTATATGTTCGGCTATCGTAATATGACCCAATTATAACCTAGACCAGTCAGACGGTTTGCGAATAATTTACCCACAGGTAAGATTATTGGTCATTGAGCTTCGCTGTGTGAAGTACAGACCAAAAAATTACCTGCACGCGCGTAATGTACACAATTGTGTACGCTAGGTCTGAGTGGGATAAGATCTGAGAGTTGCCGTGACATTCTGTTGTTTAAGTGTACTCCCTAACGCTGAAGATGTGTGTATGGTCCATTCATGGTTACTTCCATACTTTTCTGAAGCCCTGCTAAAGTTCTACTTTCAGGCTATTCCTCATCCTTAAGCAAACAAAACTTTAAAACTAAGTGTACGAAATTATACCAAAGGGACAACGCACAGTTTTGTGTGCTTAAAGTTTTATAACATTTTGTATGAGAACACTGTCTTACTGGGCATTACAAACACACCTATCTTCTCTCTGCATTTATATATATTAATTAAAAATTAAATATTAAATTAAAATAATAAGATGTAAGCAAACGTTCATTTTTGCTAAAAAAAAAAAAAAAATAAGATTATTGTATGTCAACACAAGCCTTAAAACGCTTATGGTAGATGAGACATTTAGGAAACAGCCATAGACATGGCATACATCGGGTGATTTTCCAAAGGTTTGACTTAAAAGTGTGAAGATAACGTGAGCAGACTATATGTGTGCGCATGTATCTACTGCTGTCTACATACTAACATCTGGCGCTCTATCACAACTCATGGGCTATATATAGTACTTCCATTTCACAGCCATCATTCTTATTTATTCAGACTGCCGCTTATCATGGCATATCTTTAGCAAAGTGGGGGCTATCATCACCTACATTTATTTGGGATTAAAAACATAAAACGCTACAATGGCATGTTTTGCGTACCCCGAAAATAACACTCACCACCAAAAAATAAAATATCTTAATACAATTTTTCTTGGAACACACAGCATGTGTCTGCAACGACATATATCAATAACGATTTTAACAGCTTATAAACATCTGTATTGTTTTGTTGATTAAATAATTTTATTGTAATTGAGAAAAATCAGTAACCACGAAATGTAAGACCAATATGTTAATTCAGTTTTTAAAAAAATACACCCAAAATTCCCGGTAGCATTGGAAATGATTTTAGCTGAAACTGGACATCATAATTCTGTTTATACCTCCTACAACCGTTACCTGGATGCAAACATTTCATTTCTTTGGCACATGCCGATGCCACAAATAGAGATATTCACGGAGGTCAATTTCCCTGCCCCATTTGCTAATTCTTGTTTCTGTATTGGTGCATCTGAGAAATATTCATCAATTTCAATTTTGTATCTAGATATTTTACAAAATTCCTAAAGCGTAAGATAAAATTCGACAGTTCTTGCAAACGGTCCCTGTACTATGCCTTTTAGAAAACAAATCGTTTTGACTAGTTTGACCTCATTGTATTCATTCAACTAAATCAACATTTTAAATGTTTTCTGTTCCAAAAAGTTTCTTACAAAGCGTAGAACAGAACGTTTATAAATTAAACATGTAAGGGACACTTGAAGAGCATAATTGCAAATCAGGTTATATCCCTATTATAAAAATGTGGGAAATGGTCAAAAGCCACAAGCACAATATTATAATAATATAGTGCTTTATAATTTATGTCTGAATATGCACCACCATACACACTTGTTTACATAATGTTAGAGTCTGGAATTTGGATTAATATACTAAGTATTGATGAAAGCATTTTGGATATAACTTACTTTGCAGGAAAAGAGTGGATATAACTTGTTTTGAACAGAACAATAACATAGGATATAACTTATTTTGCGTGGAAAACTCTTACAGAATATAGCAAACAACAGCATTAAAAAAAGCAGTTAATGTCACATTTTGTGTTTGCGGGAAGAGTTGTCCATTAAAATGAAATGAAAGTACACAAACTTACAATCTCCAAAGCATTCAGTGAATAATGTTTACAATTAAATACCACATATTTTTGCGCAACAAATCAGGCGCTTGCATTAACCTACAAACAAACCACAAAGATTTTAGTAGTCAGATAATTGGGCAAACCTCTAAAGCGCTCTCTCTGTAACAAAATCAAAGCAATAGAGGATATAACTTTTTCTTTTTTGAGGTTTTTGTCTTCACCGAACGTAACTGCACAAGTTGTATACTGTTTCAAACAATACATAGAGATGACAAGCCCAATTTTTCACAAAAGTGGATATAACTTGATTTGCTTATACGCTTCACTTACTGTTAATGTGAATATCTTATCTCCGACTTTTAGTTCAGTCAATCACCCTAACTAAAACTTCTAAGTCTGAACACAAAATGCATTCAGCTATGGTTATTTTCATTTCTGAAAACACGCTTTCCTCTTAAATAAGACACCAGGCATGCTGCAAGTATTATTTTGGAGCCATCCAACATCGTTTAAGAGAGTTTTTTCAGACTACTTTATCTTAAAACTTGCTACCCGGATACAAGGCAAACTACGATAGAAGGCTGTACTGAACTTTGCTACACACTGTCTACCAATTAAATGATAGGGTCGCCTCTGAAAGACTCATAGGTACACTCTCAGCACGACGGGAACACTGCACGCCAGTTCATAGTGGCGATGGCGCACTTGATGCGTGTAGCAGTTTCGCCCCTTGCGTATGAGCTTCAAACGCATAAGAAGTTTCA
The DNA here is from genome assembly GCA_002778355.1 of Clitarchus hookeri. Lineage (NCBI taxonomy): Eukaryota > Metazoa > Arthropoda > Insecta > Phasmatodea > Phasmatidae > Clitarchus > Clitarchus hookeri. The sequence goes on from NQII01001466.1 coordinate 164,987, forward strand.
GGTACACGACCGCCTTAAATGCTCTTTTAAAGTTCCCTACAACTATGATTTAAAAATTAATTATTTTACGACGGTACAAGAAGTGAGGATTAAACCAAGCCTCTTCGAGCACAAGTTCAGTTCGTTACCCACGACTGCAGCCACATTTTAACCTGCGACCCACCGCCCTTAGCTACAAACCATTCCTATTCACATACCCAGGTTCCACTGTAAATTTGGTCCACCAACAAAACTGTTCGGTTCTTGATCTCCGATTCATATACCTTGGTTTAAAATGTAGATGTCCGTAGTAGATATGAAACAAATTCTGCTACTGTTTATTTTCGAATAAATATAAAATTTTGCTTCGGCACTGTCACCAGTAGGTTTTCCATTGCTTGTTTTATTTTTTCAGACGAATATTGTACGATAACAATAACACACATTTATTTGTTTTAAAAAAAATTCCGAAGCTTTTTTTTAAAATATGTTGTTAATTTAAATTAAAAAAACACCTACTTGATTTACGGTAAAAATTTGATAAATTTCTAATGTCTGCTGTCTTTAAAACCGGTAATGACATAATATTAATGAAACGATCTATAATAACGTTATATGGTAAGTCTTGACGTTATATTGCAAGTGTAATTTTTCATTTTATGGTAAATCATGTTGGTTATTTTTTCTTTATAAAAAATAGAGTATAAATTCCCACATCAGTAACTCATTTAGGTTCCTTACAATTACATGTTTTCACAATACTGATGCGCTAATAAAGTCGTTAGTCTCGTGGCAATTTAAACTTAGAGCGGAAGAATACCGAATGAGGAGATAAGTAGATCTTAGGTAGGGCTTTTAAATTCCCAGTTTACCGTGAACAGCTTTATATATAATATATATTTATATATATACAGAGTGCTCGGAAATTCCTCTTACAAACTCCTGGGACTTGTAAATGGGACTTAGTAGACGATCTTGTGAATAGGAATCCATGTCCTTAAACGTATTGTTTCCATGCTTCAACCATTTCAAACCAGGTGTTTCACGAGTCCACGTCTGCATAATTAATTTAATTAGGTGTGACTCAGTACATTACATTTCTAACAACCAAATTCATTAGTGAACAATAAAGAGACATATTCATTTATTACAATAACACTTTTGTCTACAGTTGAACGCAACAATCTGTTTCTGTCTTCTGCAAAGGATGCGTACTGATCCACTACAACAGCGGCTCGATGTGGCAACCACCAACGTCGTTGCACACATTGTACCTACGAATCATGTTCCGGTACACTCACTCCATCACACCTGGCGTCCCGTAAATCTGTTGTTCAGCGGCCATAACTCGTGCCAGCAGATCGTCCTCTGTCTATGCAGGAGTCTCGTACACCATACTCTTCATACGATCCCACAATAAATAGTCAAATGGAGTTAAATCCGGCGATCGTGGGGACCACGCGGTTGGTCCCCCAAGGCCTATCCATCTTTGCCCGAATCTGCGTTTAAGATGTCTCCAAACGTCACGTGTAAATTGAGGCGGTGCGCCATCGTGCTGAAACCACAACACTTGACGGACGTTCAATGGCCCAGCATCCAAGAACAGGGCCAATACTTCTTGTAGGAAGATCAAGTACGCGGCATCCTTTAGCCTGGTTGGAAGAAGGTACGGCCCAATCACATGACAATCCAGAATACCTGCCCACACATTGATAGAAAATCTGTGCTGGAACCCCTGAACATGCGTGGCATTAGGGTTTTCGTCTGCCCAGACATGGCTGTTTCGAGAATTGAGAACATCGTTCCTACCGAATTTACATTCATCTGTGAACAGAATGCGACGTGGGAACAGGGGATCGTAGGTGCAAGGGTGCAGGAACCACGTGCAGAAGTCAACACGTGGTGCAAAATCGGCTGGACACAAAGAATGTACCCTTTGGAGGTGGTAAATATGTAGTTGTGCTCATGCAGAACCTCCCAGACGATGCTGGGAGCAACACGCATTGCACGCGCAATTGTTCGCGCACTCGTTGACGGGCTCTGTTCAACGTGATGCAGTACAGCCTCTTCCAATTCGGGAGTGCGGCGTCTCTTAGGAGCACCACAGTAGTTCCTGTCGGCGTTGAAGGTACCTCGTTCTCGGAGCCGTTGCGTGATTGTGGCGGAAAGGGTATGCGATGGCGTCGCACGTTGTGGATAGCGCTCTTGATACAGCCGACGTGCTGCTCTCCCATTACCTTCAGCTGCACCATACACAAGAATCATGTCTTTGTATTCTGCAAACGTGTACTCAACCACGTTAATAAGGCGCGTGAATGGGACTCGAGGCAGGATACCGAGGCAAAGTAGACGTCACGTGCCATCAGGTGATCGTCTGACGTAATGTACTACCTACCCGGTTGCGTACCGGCACATTGCTCTTTCCCTCAGCGGAAGTGGACGAGTGATACACATGGTTTGAAATGGCTGTAGCACAGTAACGGTACGTAACCGGACATGGGTTCCTATTCACAAGATCTTATACTCAGTCCCCTCTACAAGTCATAGGAGTTTGTAAGGGGAATTTCCGAGCATCCTGTATATATGCGTGTGTGTTTACAGAATATGTGTGTGTAAACACGGAATCAAGTCGTCGAGCCACTAGGATGGAGGGATCTACTAAAGTTCAGTTCAATCTTGAACCACGTATTCACCTCAAATAGTGTAGCATTTTTTTGTTTCGAACCTATATAAAAATCGAAAGTGACTTCGGATCGGATATTGATCTTCAGCAGTTAAACCGGACGTTACTCGGCGCAATATATGTTTCGTCCCAGTCCCAGGAGTACTGGCAGCGGTGGTCAGTACGTCTGTGCAATGTCCAATTTTCAATGTCGTGTCGAATTATGTCGACCGTATCGGTATCTGTGCGATAGGCCTATATCGCTCCTAGGAAGTATTTAAAAATCGATGGCGATATATTGGGAATACCACGTATATTTATCTGCAAATATTGGCATGTAATTTCAAGTCTGAAGGCACTAGCCAGACTGAAATATTTGGTCGCCACTATTTTATATTCATGATTCTGAAAATATCACACCTGTCGGCGAGCACACTAATGCGTTGAAATAGGAAGCCACATTTTCTTGTTATGGATATTAAAAATAATTAGACAGTACTTCATGTTACATAGATGAAAATGTTCTAATGGATGTATCATTATTCTGAGTTATCATGATTACTTTTACTAATCAAACAACTGTGTGCATTTCATTCACTCAGCAGTACCAGACGATCGGTAACAACGAACAAACCACCTCCCTTATAGTCCGTTAAATCAATGGTTCGCTGTATTTTCTAGTCGCCAGCCTCAAATATTTGATCACCAATGACGATCTTACACGATATTACACTGTTGGACCACATCGCAGTTGCGATATTCCAGAAATATCGTTTCGTGATCGATACATCGGCACGTTGCAAAGACATTGTGGCCGGGCAATCTTTGGCGGCTCCTGGAATCACGTGCTACTAGTGGCGGGACTGAACAAGGGGAAATCTCAGGAGAAGATACTCTCATCCCCCTCTCCAATCTCACCCCCTCCGCGGTGTAATCCCGGCGGCAGCTTTTAGCGTGGGGTCAGGCACTTATGGCGTCTGCCCAGTGTCTGGCTGGAGACGCTACTCTGCGGAAAAACAGCGTAACTCGCTCTCCTCAACACGTATCTACCAAAATATTTACTATCATAATTTGTTCGTATCGTCCAGATCTTAAGGTGTAATGGGTCAAGAGACATAAAATAATGCTAAAGGCTGTTTACGATAAAGTGAGCACTTTCGAAATCACATTTGTAAATTGTCACTGTCGCTACCTGTATATTTTTAACTGACATACAGGCTGGCAAGCGCCCAATCAAGTTGGTAACGAAGGAGGGAAAGTAGTTCCACGCCTAACGTTGAATTAAAAGTTTTGGATAAATAATTGTGAAAAATTAAATTATTTTCTTTAATTTATGTTTTTTTAATGCCTCTAAGAGTGTGAAATAGCAGATTTGTAACATAATAACTTTTATAATGATGTCACAGTTTCACTTGACCGACGCATGCATAAAGTTATGAGGCCCATAATAGTGTTAATTACATACGGCGGAATAATACACAATGTTCATACACGTAGATCATAAGCAGGGCTTTCAGTTTACCGTGATCAGTCTATAAGCACATTTGTTACGTTTTGCAGGGCTATAAAATCTTGTGTGTGAAAACGAGGAAAGAGAAATTCCGCGTAACACTTCCAACAACATTTACATGCAAAAGTTAAATAAGAGTTAATTAGAATCGCAATTTTTAGGCAGGCTAAGGAAATATTGGCAATTAATATGCCTGAGCAAAGAACGGTTCCAACAGAAATATTCTTAACAGTGTTCTTGATAATTACATGTAGTTGGAAGTTCTAAATCTTGATTTATTTAATATTTGTGTCAAATTGTGTACAAAAGCGTTTAATGAACCCGAGTTACCCTTACGACAAGACTTTTGGTTTTCATGTAATAAATTTTTTTCAAGGACAGTTAAAAAAATTTTTATCTATTAAACATCTGATTAATATATTTTAATGAATGGTGAGGGAAGGATTTTTATTTTGAGCTCTTCGCTGTTCGCTGATAGCAATACTGAAAAATGATATTGTACAAATTGCATAAGCTGTTCCAGTTATTCCTTCGAAATAATTTATGAGCATGAGTGACGTGAAACAATTCCACTGGTTGAATAAGTGATGGCCAACTGCGTGTGGCGAATTAAATATTGTTTTTATTGAATTTAGCCAGATCATTACGAGAAATAAACATATTTCCGCTTGTTGTTATTTATATTGCCCAATTTACCGTAATTTTGTGTGTGGCCAGGATTGAAGCAACACCAACCCCACGATTATTCAAGACTATTTATTGCCTTACCAACTGAGTTACCAAGCCAACGTTAATCTCAGATAAGAAAATTAATGTATTATATGTCTTTATCGAAAGTAAGTAGTACTAAAGTGTTTGCTCTTTCTTTTCGTTTTTAATTTAATTGGCAACGTTACGATTGTTAAAAAAAAAAAAAAAAGTACGTGTGAGTGTACTCGCTTCACCACATTTAATGCAGTTTAAACCTGCAAACCGAGCTCTGTGATGATTACGTGAGAACGAAATGAAAGACGTAAAAACGGAATTTAAGACTGAATGTTCATGTTACCTCGTAAAATTGTACTATGGCAGACGAAACTCACATTTTAGAAAATATTGTTTTATTGGTTTTATTAGTTTACGCGTTGTTATTTCATACACGTTGTTTGACTGCCATTTGACACAAGCTGTTCAACTGATTCATCACTCAAAAAACAAATCACTGGAAAACAGTAAAGAAAATGGTTGATAAATCAGTGGAAAATGTCGCTGAATCAATAAATGACGGGAAAACTTGCATTTTTTAAAAACTAATTCATTAGTTAATTCCACTAAAGTGACTGTTTAATCAGCCAGGTACTGTTAACTGATTTAAACAGTGAAATTCTCACTGGTTCAGATTTAGAGTGCGCGTACTATCGACTATCGAACTATCGACTAATGTTTTAATTCTCTTATCAGGAAATCCTGACCACAAAACTTACATTAAATTAAAAGCCGGAGTTGAAACGGCTTATTCATAAAACGTGCCACAGCCAATAACAAAATGTCAGTAGCACTGGAATTGACGTAGGGAGAAAGGAAAATTGCCCACCATAAGCGAATGGCTGGAGGGGGAAAAATGGGGGAAAGAAAGAACTCTCCCTTCAAATTAAATGAATAATGGATGGGATTGTAACAAGTATTCCAGTCACTTTCCTACACCCCGCAACTAACACCTGGCATGCTTCCTAACGTAATTGTTTTCTACCAATATCTACCGATATTATTTTCTCATTTCTCTATGGTGCATTGCTGTTAGAAGAGGAGAAGTACATTCGACTGACACTGTAGTTCAAGTCGCGATGTAATAATAATAATGGCGTGTGGGGAGTGCACCCAAGGTAAACACCCTCCGAGTGACGGTCTTTCCAGCTGTGGGACCCGTAGGTGACCGTCATCCCCGAGCATGACAGAGATGAGGCCCTAGAATGGGGTGGCGCTGGAATGCGGTGGCGGGGGGAGTGCCCCCGAGAGGGCCCGCTGGCAAGCGGCATCGTCCAGCACGATTCCCGCATGCGAGGATCCGGGAGTGAGCCCGCCGGGGATCGAGCCCGGATCGCCGTGGTGGGAGGCGAGCGCCCTGGCCACTACGCCACCGCTGCCCCGTCGCGATATAACAAAAGAGGACTTGCAAACCATGATATTATCAAAACCTTGTTTATTCGGTTCAGGAACAGTATTTCGACGTGTGTATTATTCGTCTGCGTATTTATGAAGGTAGCTATAATGAAACACAATATCCAACCACCCCTCCGCAGTTTATCCAGTTTGACATTTCGCCGCTCCCTGATGTTGAAGGGGCCACGGTGGATGAGCGGTTAGACTGCTCGCCTCGCACCGAGGCGAACCGGGCTCAATCCCAGGCTGGGTCACTCCCGGTTTTTCGCGAATGGAGATCATGCCGGACGACGCCGCTGATAGGCAGGTTTTTTTCGGGGATCTCATATTTCCCCTTTCCTTGGCCGCCCAAATCTCTCAACGCTGATGTTGAGCTAGGTCGGAACCGCTGGTCATCAGTTTTGTTGCGTAGAAATCCTTGAGTATAGTCCTTTCCTGGTGACTTCCAACTTTTCTGAAACCCTGCTAAGGTTCTGCTTGCAAGATATTCCTCCTTTTCGTGCAAAAAAAGCATAACTAAGTCTATAAAATTACACCAAAGCGGACTTGTATTTGTGCGTCCTCAGTTTAACGTTTTCCTTTTTGAACTATTTTTTTATTACTGGGAATTACCAACACACCAATTTTCTCTCTGTTTTTATTCGTATTAATTATAAATGAAATATTATTATTTATAGATAGATAAGCTATAAGCAAAAGTTCAAATTAACCATAAATAAGATAATTTTGTGTTAACGGAAGTAGAGAACACTTGTGATACATGAAATATTAGGGAAACAACCAAACACGTCATATGGGGTGATTTTTAAAAAGCTTGATTCAAAAAATGTGAAGATACTGTGAATAGACAATAGTATTTACCCTTATGCCCATGTTGTATTTCAGCATTTAATGCAAATTATGATACTAAATTTTCACCACGAATAGTCTGATATTCTTGAAATAACGAAAAAAGGTGCTTTACCCTTTCGTAATTACACGGATCACACGTGCATCTGAATTTCATTATGTCAATTGTAGACGCAAAGCTAATTCCGGAATATTTCTTCTCGGCAAATTATAACTGAAGAAGTTTATATATGTACATCTAGTTAATGATAAAAGTAACTGGCCTCTTTCTTTTCAGCTTTACTTAAAAAATAATTGTGGTTTAGATAGCATAGTGGTGTACTTTCAATGTACGTTAAAACCTGAAGCTCCTTTTAGTTTGATTTCCAGAATAAAATTTGTGTATTAAATTCTTATATATGCTAGCCAGTTTTAACAAAAATTCACAGTTTTAAAACAAATTTTTGCAAAATGTTTTAATAATACTATCGCAACACAAATTTTTAAAACAAGCCATTTTTAATACTCACTTTCTTTGACTTTCCGTCTAACACCACAAAACCGTTAAACACAAAATTTTATAAGAAATTTAAAGAGAAAATATATTTCTTGAAATGTTTCTAATTGTTAAAATCATCACTAAACACAGTATGTATATAAGTTATAAAATAATATTAAAACGTTCTGTAAAATTATGTTAAAAATATATTGAAAAAATGATTTTAAAACGTTGAATTACAGTTTTTTCGAGAAAGAACTGTAACTTTACAATATGTAGTTAAATTAAGTATCATAACATAACATTATTAGCCAACTTATTTAGAAAATCTTATTGATTACAAAATTTTAATAATTGAAAGTGAATGTTTATTTTTCTTGTTAAAAAGTTTTTAAATAATTGTATATTTTTAGAGTCACATCGCATATGTCAACCAGTTGACAATAACATTCAAATTGCATTACAAAATTTTCTCAAACTGATTAATAGGAAATTTTATCAAATAAGCTCAGTGAGAGCAGAGGAAATTGCGTGTATGAGGATCGCGAACCAACATGTGACGTTTAGAAAGGCAAAATCGATGTCGGTGCATGATGAAAATTAGAAATAATTTCTATACAGTGAGTTTTCTGGACATCAGTGACTTCGAAACGCCACTGCTATAGACAAAAATTATTATCCTCTAGAACCGAACAGTGGTATCATTACCTTAAAGCGGTCACGTCAGTCGTATAACTCTCTACATTCCGAAAAAAATATGCTAATGAGTACATCACTGAACTAATAAACGAGGTGATTAATTACTCCATATGGCACGTGAGAGAACTGTGACGCTTCGTTTACTTACATAACTGTGCCATCTTTGAAATATAATTTACACTACTTCGATCTCACGACTTCCGGAATTTCTTACTGGTGAAATAGAACACAGATTAGAGAATTCAGCAAAGAAAGGAACATCAGCACAGGTGGAGCGGTGTTTACGGTAGTTGACTGAAAAACACGTTTTGTTAATTAAAGCACAGAAAATATGATTGGATGCTGCCGAACTCTGCAGCGTAATTAGGTAAATGTTGGCTTCATGCACAATGTGTCATGAATGAATATCAGTTTATGCAGTGCCGCCTATTAAATTGTTGTGAACGTATTTAGGAATAGAACAGACTGTGGCCACGAGGAATGAAAAAATTGTGACTCATTTTGAGTGATGGCCCCAGATAATAGTGAATCTTATCAGAGTACGGCGTTTCTAAATCGTAAAATTGTATAATAAATTAAAAATAACGTCAATAACTTTAACCGCTAAAAAATAATTTTAATTTTAATTTTTGGCCAGTGAGATGTGATTGCTCAATCAAACATTCCTGCATGTAAGTTACGACGTTCGTCACTTACGAGCAAAGCTCTAGCGATAATAATTTTTTTTAATGCTAAAACAATTAAAATATTTTGAATTTCAAATTTTTAAATGACGTCAGTTAAACGTAACATATTTCAGAGAAAATTGTTAAAACAGTTATTGTCTTTGGTTTGGAAGTTATCAGGTTGCACGTCTTCAAGAATTATTTCACTTGGAAAATTTCCATTACATAAAATGAATATTTTTGACGAAAGTCTTTTCCGAACTGAAACTGAGGAACTTCCGTTTTCGGCATGTCAGTTTCTGGTCACTCTTCCTGCCTGACGCGAACACCTACTTGACAGACGGGTGTCTTAAAAAATAATGAGATAAACGTGCTGCCGTAAAACTCTTGCCCCACTTCGCCGTTGACTTTAATGGACGGTAGTCGAGTAATAGGTCGAGATAAATTTATATCTCCTGTCTTATATAATTTCCCGTGAATCTCATTAGGATACTTGGGTAATCTTGTAGATATCATGTGCCACGCCTACAGTTTATACGCTCCTTACTCTCTTCGTCTTCTCCCCCCNTCATCCATTTCCTCCTCGTCTTTAACCATACTGAAAAACTGGAACGTCATTGCAACGTCTGTGACAAACCTTCTAGCATGCGCGCTTTAAGTAATGCCTGGACTCGTGGTTTTACACCTGTCCAACATACTACGTATCTACGTATTGGTGATAGCATTGCATACGTAAATTTGAAAACATCCTTTACCGCATAAATAAATAAAGTAGCTTAAAATATTTCGTATGCTGTCCGTCTGTCTATAACACTTGATTGTTATTTTTAATCATCTCATTAAACTAGATACTTGTGAAGTAAATTTGGAAGCCATCAAGTTTTCTTCAATACATTTTTAAGAAGTAATTTTCTTGTTATTTCAGTATACAATTTTAGAATGAGATATATCCCTAAGACTGTGAAAAACAACGCCAAACATGTGGAAATGTTAAACCAATAATCTGAAATGTTAAGTCATGTCATTAAATTATAAATGTGAGAATTGTTTTCACATATATTTTAAATTTCCTGCAGGATGCATAAAGAAGAGCGCATCGAATTTTCTCCAGACTTAAATTAGTAACTAATAATTTCAGTGAATATTTGAGGCACTCAGACATTTTGCAATCATACTTTGTATTCTTGCAAATTAGTTTATCATACTCTTAGTTTATCATTATTTTCTGCAATGGAATAATTCCTACTTCAACCAAATTTATTTCACATATTTTTAATGTTAGTAAAATAATGTCAACGATTGCATCATACATTTTACTACCTTTATTCAAAATAAAGGATAGGTAATGGAATTGCATGGAATTTAATAACTAGCAGCTATTATTCGCCACACTGTCTTGTACCTTATGCCAGTTAAGTAGTGATTTATGTAGAAGTACGGTCAGATCAGTTCGGTAAGGTTACTGACACAAATGACACTTCGAAGTAGCCAAGCTTTTTGCTTCCCAACCAATTAGTTAAAATATATATATATATATATATATATTTCCAGGATTTTATTTAGGCGTGAAAACTAATTATTTATATTCCAGTTTACATTTTGCATACAGTTACACAAAAATATTTACTAACGGTGGAAGTGTGTAACCTACTGCAAGTGCAACAGTGCCATTCATTTAGATTGAGTCAGTGTTGTATATTCTCAGATGTGTCTGCTTGAGAATGGTGCAAGTAAATGCGTTTGTTTATCAATGATGAATTCTCAAATAATTAAAATGAATAATTGCTGCATATTTAAAAATATTTTAATTACATACCTACAATAATTCCGAATATTATTTAGCATCTTGTGCTCAGAAAAGGTGTTTAAATTTCGACGGTAAAATCTACGAAGAGCTTACCGATTCTGCTGGTTCAGTTTTCGTGGTGATAAATGGAGTGCCCGGAATTTTTGTACCAGACTTCTTTGTAGACTGAAGTATGAAAACAACAAAAAAATACAAATGCATTTATTTAAAATTGACAAACAAAAACCAGTTTTAAAACGCTTATTTTGTCACGTTTAATTATTTGAAAACAGAAAACGTCATCCAAATAAAATACAATTTTTTTTTAAACGTATGGACAATGTTCTACACCTACCAACAAAATTTAAATGCGGAGATTACAAGTGCTCACGCGGCGATATTTTCAATGCCAGGGAAAATGGAAAATTTGCATGACGAAGTGAGCCCTTCAAGGGGACGCCGTTGAATAGCGATTTGATAATGTACTTCGCATGCGTCATTTAGGAATATACTTGCTCTAATAAATGTGGGCTGCTATAAATATGGCAGTCATCGGAATGGTGTACGGAAAAAACACAGTCATAAAATTCAACAAAGCTATGTTTTAACGGATTTTTTAATTCTGAGGTACACTGAAAACTTATACGCATAATTTTCGGTCCGTTTAAATCTCACAGATGCTAAAGCAAAATTGAGAATATCAATATAGTTTGAAAGTTGAGTTATTCTTTTTTGAGTCTCGTAACACGGTGATGAACTCAGTTGTAAGTCGTAATGTATTATGGCGACTTTACGATATAGTAGAATAGGGAAGTTATAACGTTCACTAACTCCTCTCATCATCTTGCCATTGCAGGAGACTCGTGAGTTTTTACGCCCAGAAGGTTTGCATGAATCAAGTCTAGTCCGTCGTACAAGGCTGCAATGTCCCTTGAAATCAACCACGGGCTATTTTTGTGACTTTGAGTGGGAACCACGCAGCCATTTCAACAAGGATAATAAAATGGTTATCATTATGTTCATCGAGCACCACTGCATGAAACGTTGAATTGGATGGGTTTGACTTTAGCATGTTATTTAAGCTTATGGCGAAATTCTCAATATGGCGAGTTATTTTACAAGACACTCTTATTTCAGCAAGTTAGGGCCTAAACCGATTTTTAGGCCTTACAACTTCAGCAACATGTTCGAGACATTCCTTTTCATATCACCATTTTAAGATGTGTTTATACCTTCGTTTCATTTACTGTAAAACATAATTTCACAAATGATTCTGAATAGAAGAACTGATTGCAAAATGTAGTTCGATGTCTTAACAAGTGTCATGTTTAAATTCATAACAAGTTATTTTATACGCATGCACGCACTCGTCTATTTAGGTTTATAAAAATTTGACATTGTCACTTGATCGTCGTTAGGTTCAGGGCAATCGTAGTTTTCAAACGTGGCGGAGGGATACACACCAGGTTGAAAAGCGGAACTAAGCACGGCTTTAAAAAAATTGCTCACTTGCCTGAGAACCAGCCGTAGTTGACATTTTCGCGTTCAAAAACTCAGCAACAATCCAAAAAGTACACATTTAATGTCGTTTAACATATATTGATGCTATATGCTGTTTGCGGTGAATAAATTACTTTCAAAAGCTCTGTTTAAGATTTATTCTCCTTCTTTGTTTATCTTTACCATATATAAAAATTACATTGCCATGAGTTGATTATACTTTATTCACGCGTCAGTCAAATGAAAACGTGAAATTGTTACCGACGACCTATTGTGTTACTTATATGCCAGTTCGTACTCTATTGTGTATAAAGAAGAAAAAAATTCCCCAACTAACTTTTCCAATAAATTAAACATTATACTAGAAAACAACGTCTAGATATAGAACTATTTTAATTTATTTGCTACCAACGTAACTGGAAGCCTGTATGCTAGCGTGTACGGTAGCTTATATGCAGTTAACGGACAGGAATTTTTTCAAAGGTTGATTTATTTCAAAAGTGCTTACTTTACCGTGAACAGTCTATAATTTTACTCGGGAATAACAAGCCAAACGCACAGGAGTAACATTGCAAAGACACTGCTAGCGGAATTAGAACTGCTCAAATATTCGACAATATAATTTCGTATGTGTTTATACTAATTTCAGGGCTACATTACGCTTGGTTATTGTATGCTACAGCAGGTAATGTGTATTGTACACGTGCAATGAGAAAGCGCGAATGGTAAATTGTTTTCCCATACATGAATGGTAGCGTTCCCACACTTGCCAATGAAAGAGTCAAATTGGCTGAAAAGTTACCACCTTTGTATAATAACGACGTTCAACGTTTCTATATTTCAGTCTGATGTGTGGCACTAGTTCCATACAATGTGTAGGTTAAAAACTTATATTATAGTTTAGGAAGTTAACCAGAACTCTTTAAAGCCCTGCTTAGGTTGTACTTTTCTTCATTTTTCGTATTCTTCTGCCACAAGTAAAATTAACAGTGTCATGGACAATCTCAATTTATCCATACCCCATTCAAGTGAAACAATGGAAATTTTAGACGTGTAATTGCGTTGATAATATCAAATTTTATGCTCTTATGGGTATAAAATAAAAAAGCACTGGCATAAATATATAGCCATGAATTTAAATATTAGACGCGCATCGCAATACTTGAGTTCAGAACTATTTTCATTTAATCGCTGCCAACGTAACTGGGATCCTGCGCACGTGTGTACTGTAGCATATGTGTAGTAATGTGCAGTGAATTTTTAGAGGCTGATATCAAAAGAGCTTACTTTACTGTTAATTTATTTTATCATACCTTTATTTTTATTTATTTGTGGTTTGTTAGTTTTTTTTAATTATTATCATTTTGAATTACTTTATTAAGTTTAGAATATATTATTTGGTCATTATTTTGGTTTATTTATTTATTTATATATTAATTAGTATATTTGATATATTTTTATAATGATAAGGGTATAGTTAAATAGTGTTAATTTTAAGTAGTTTAAAAAATTGATTTTGTTGAAATATAAATGAATATTTATGTTTTAAAAGGTTAAAATACTAAATTATAAAACAAAAATATGATTCGATTGTAGAATTTTTTTATTTTCGGTGCAATTCTCTAAAAGCCAGTAAGTAGTCTATAAACATGTATACAGAGCAGTAGTGAAATCCAGCATGTCACTAAATAACTAATGCTGATTTTCCAGGTCTCTCCTGATTACACATTGATTCAAAAGTGATGTTAGTCAACATAAAAAAAAAAAAAAAGACATTTTGGTGACCGCTTTATTGGATGAATGTTGTTTGGTGCTTACGAAGTTGTTCCTTGATTGTGCTGAGCGTGGGTGTCGAAACCTCATCCGATTGTAACCGGTTCACAAATGGCCACAACTCGCGAACGATATCGAGCACTGGGGACTCTTTAGGCGAGCTAAATCGTGGTTGCGTATCAGGATTGCGAACGCCGAGGTCAAGCCCAGAGACATATTAGTCAATCTGTAGGTTTTACACCGTGGTACGTGAAGGTCTAGGTCGAGTGATGGGTTTGCTCGTGTGCGTTGGCACATAATCTGAGGGCTGTCAATTCGACACCGACCATCTCATCAAACGTGGTATCCTATAAACCTTGAAAATACGCGGATTCATCTAGAGCACAGGCTAAGACTTCAAACTCATCTATATTTTTGTTAATCTCGCAACAGATCCTTGCTTATTTTCACATCCTAGAACAGATGATTACACGCGATGGTTTTCCGCAAGAAAAAACGTTGACTGTTTCTTGTAGGTATAAGAGACTGTAAATTTCGCGAATTCATTTTATGACAACCTATAATTCAAACACATGTACATTCTGTTACGTTTGCAGTTGAATCACGGCTTATTACACACCCCCAAGTGAACTCTGAGCCAATAACAGACATGCACGGGAACATTAAAAAGCGAAATTTTCCTATCCGTACCTGTAGTTTTCACCGTAATCTGCACTTTTCAGAAATATTTCTTTCATAACTGGTTGCCGTGTGTACTTCCCAATTCGCTGGGCAAATGAAAATTCTGACGCTCTATAAGTGAACGTATGTTATTACTGTGGAAAGTGTTAAGACGGTTGAAAAACAGATCATCCAATCATAAAAGCGCCATGACGTCATGGTGTTTTGAAAAATACGTTTAGGGCTCTTTTTTTTTTCCTTATTTTCAGTTTCTCTACCAGTGACATACACAGAAAAAAAACCCAGTCACGGCCTCCAACGTTTGAAACTAGCGACCAATGAGAACCGTTTTTGTAGGCTACATAAATAATTGCGCAGTCTAGCCTCGAGGTTGCTGAACCCGCCAATTTTACCGCTCGTTAGGTATCGCCTTTCACAGGAAATCTAACTGTAGCCTCACACGCCAGCAAAATGGCGTCACTGGCAAGCAACATGCCGGAACACCGTTCGCCGATCAGCGATTGGTTAACCTACCCGCCAGTCGGCAGCTCAGCCAATAGGGAACCTTTGGCAGCTTGCAGTAGCCAATCAGACACAAAGCCCGTTACCGGAGCCTCGCGCAGATAATCAGAGAATGAGTAGACCCACATCAAAGGAACCGCCAAGTCAATTCGTCTCTGTGTAGTTACCGGCTCTGTGACTATGATATGCCAGTAGGGAGAGGGGTAGAGGAGTGATGACCAGCTGAACACTTTGAGGTATGCAACTCAAGTAAAGATATTTTTAAAAGTTTTCTACTTTTAAAACACTTTTAATGTGAGCTTACAAAAACACTCCACTGCAACAATAGTGTTTTCTACGAAAATAGATAAATAAAAATTAGTAAAATAAACACGATAGCTCGTGCATCACATTACGCATGCAAGGCTGTTTGATTGGGTTACACTCAACTCATCACCCCGCCGGCTACCAGTTAGCCAATAATATACGTTATACAATGCTACGGTAGACGGGTCATGCGTGGTGCAGACCAATAAGATGGTGGCGGAAGAAAATACAGCGCTTACCAACATTGGCGTTTCTGGTGTGGGAGTTACAACAGATTCACTTATAGCTTTTCTTGAACGCTCTAAGTGTGTATTAGAGATTTCACTCAGTAGAATTATTTTACTGAATCTTCAGTTAATGAGCTGCTATCTGCTAGCGAATCAGTGAAATACATTGAGGTTTTACTGCCAGGCTAAGGCAATTCACTAGGAATCAGTTTAAATCACTGTGTAATCAGTAAATACCATTGATTAAAGGCTGTTCACGATAAAATGAGCACTTCAGAAATCAACGTTTGTAAAATGTGTCTGCTCCTTCTAGCTTATATTTTAACGGGTACACTGAGTGACGTGCGCCCAGTAAAGTTGGTAACGGCAGAAAAAGTAGTTCCAAGTCTTAATATTGAATTTAGAGTGTTTGGTAAACATTTGTAAAAACTGAAGTAATTTATTTTGCTTTTTTTTTAACGCACCTAAATGTACGAGTTAGCAGATTTGTATAACACTTACTCAAGTACATTTGTATAACACTTACTCAAATAATTTCACAGTTTCACTTGACCGGCGCATGAATAAAGTGACTAGGTCTATGACAATGTTAATGCTACATATGGCGGAATAATACACAATGTTAATACAAGTAGATCTTAAGAAGGGCTTTCAAAAGTGCTCAGTTTACCGTGAACAGCCTACAGTAGAATTTTACTGGTACAAGTGGAGCAGTTTCAACAGATCTGCAGTCAAATGCAGTCAAATTCAGTCAAATGCTTTAGATTTTATAGCTAACGTCTGTACAGACCTTCCAAGTGTTAATTTATTTGGCTTGCCACACGATAACTCACGAGCAAAGGGTGCGATTACAGAGCTACATTCTGTCAAAAACTAACTTGAAATACTAAGAGGAAATTTCGTACAGTCTCGTTCCTGCTATAGTAGGGCCTATTATTTAAATGCAATACAATTATGAGTCATAAAGTGATGCCCATGGCATTCCATTAATCGAAAGTCTGCGGCAAAGTTCGATACAAATTTCTGTCCCAGTCTGATATTGTGTGTGTGTTTTTTAGATACAGCAGTCGGAAAACGCCGTTTTGAGTATTGAAGCGTCCCACGGTATTGCGTTTTATATTAATTATGTCCTTAAGGCACCACACTAAGCAATCTAGAATGTATTTTATTTTTGTAGATAAACATAATTTGGAGACGTTTGGTAGTTTCGTATAAAAACACGGATTTCAAACATACTGTACCGGGTAAAGCTGGCAATGTCTTAAAAATTACACCGTTATTTATAACTAGTTAAACAAATGTGACCAAGAGTCATTTAACAAAGAGTTTTAAACCTTGACGTACACAATTAAATATGTAATGGACTAAATGTCAGACTATAACATAAATATGAGAAATTTAAGGATTTTTATTCCACAGAAACTCGTGAGGGTCGGGCCACTCGTGAATTCAAAAGGCTTTTTCACGTGCCCTGTAATAATCTGCAGCTCATATCCGTCTCGTATATCACGCTGCACGTTCAANGGGGGGGGGGGTAGCGGGGGTGGTTTATTAACGACTCTCGTTTGAAACACGCACGTGCAGCTCGCTCGAAACGTCCACCAGCAGTTCGTAGTTCATTTCGCCTTCACGTCCAGTCAGACGCGCGTGTTTGGAACGGCTGCCTGCAGTGCATTCCTCTAGAGGAATGAAAATGGGCTACCACATAATACGTATCGTGTAATGCAATATCGATATAATACAATTCCTGTTAATCCACCTAGTGTAAATAAAAATACGAACCCTATTGTCCATAAACATGATGGACTTAATGTTAATTTAGATCCATATATTGTAGCTAATCAACTAAATACACTTAATTCCAGTAGGTACCGCAATAATTATTGTAGCTGAAGTATGCTCGAGTATTCACAGTAACTTGAGCACTTTTGAGGCCCTAGTTTACGTTTTCCTTTCAGCCATTTTTTTAAATTCTTTAACCACCTTTTTAAATAAGTTTTGCCGTTTAAATAATAAACACAGTGTGTATATTCCGTCGCACTCGGGATTTAACGTCTAAGGCTACAATAACATATATTTATGGACTATTATTGCAAATGAGAGGGCTTTCAAAAGTGCTCGCTTTACCGTGACTAGCCTATATTTTCACTCGCGTGGTTAAGGGATAAAATCTCGATGGTTGGGCAGTTATTCGTAGAGCCAGGAAAGAGGCTTTAAATAAGGAACAATAATTTACTGGTATAACTATTTAGCCCATTTTACTGTAAAACAATGTTCATACAACTACTTTTCTTATAATATTTTCATCAATTACAGGAACAAGTATTTTTGCACTTTATTTTAACCAGAATTATTTTATGCACGACGATGATGAGTTATATTAAGGGTCGCCCGTTTTTCGCGAAAAGATTCCACGACTTGTTTTACTGGAAAACACGTTACTTCATAATCAATTTCGTGGATGGATGATTTGAACTCTCGCGCGTCTGAGGTATCTGCCAGTCAATCACGGAAGTTCAGTGCCTGAGTAACTTAATTCTGATAGGCCCAGTCAAACAGAGAATTTATCCTCGCACAGACCCTCTGCCAATAGCCAGAAGGACACCTGCTCGTGTGCACCTAGAATGTCGAAGTCTATCCTGCGCACACAGCTTTCCGCGAAAAACAGGCGGCTCGAGTTATATGTAATCGCCAGAGCCTCGTCTGCACAAACGGGATGTCCCAGCTCCAAGAAGAAGATCTCTTGGTATACGAGAGGCTGTGGGAAATCCATCATTGCCAAGATACGAGATTTGGTTTTAATTGGTTCAATTGTTACCGAGATGTGACATGGCAGCCCCCATTTAAAAATGGCTAACATTTTGAAAAAAGTCATGACGTGGTCGAAAACAAAAAAAAAGTTGGATGTACTCATTATAACATGTGTACTGAGTTTAGTGAAATTCGGTCCAGGGATTCATAAGTTTCTAGAGGGACACACAAAATAACACACACATTAAACACAAACAGGAAAGTGTTTCCATAAGTCTATCTTTCCTTCGGAAAGTAGGTTAAAAGTAGAGAGTTTTTATGAGCACTTTACTTACACGAGATTGAATTTCTATGATATCAGATATTATATTTATTTAAGCAAATTATGTTCTATAGGTACAAAATACTTCTAATATTTGTCCTAAAGGCAAATACACTTACGCAATAGGGATTACATGTTTTACAGAAAAGTACAGATGGGTTGAATTTGGACGGGATTACTTAAAACCAATAACCTGCTTCCAAAATTAGGCTGAACAGACTGAAGTGTGGCGAACAAAAATTTTAGGCTTCAGCCAAGCTTATAGGGGCACCTGTGTAAAATTATTTCTCTGAGTTCTTTCAGCAGTATGCTGGGTGTACAATCTGCGGTATACTGGGAAAGGAGAAGATCATTACATCTGATACCGAGGGAGAGATACTTGCTTCAAAAGGTTGCGGGGTCGACGGCAGCAGTTGCGGTAGCTTCTCTCAAGCGTTTCTTTCCTTTTCGTGCCATCCTCCAGGCGAATGCAGAATGTTCCCAATCTTCTCCCGCTAGATTAAGTTCCCCGTCAGCACTAATGCATAAAAGGAGATAAATATTAGATCAGATTGCATTTGAAATTTCACGCTCATTGCCCACGACCTAAAAAGAGAACGACCGCTTCTTCTGTCTGACCGGTATTTACGTCATCCTACTGTATCGACTGTTCGCGGTAAACTGGGCACTTTTGAAAGCCCTGCTAAATATCTGCTTGTATGCACTTTATGTATTCTTCCTCCGTACGTAATATTAACATTGCCGTGAGCCTGGTCACTTTATTCATGCGTCGGTCAAGGTTAATTGTGAAATTATTATAAAATTTAAACATTTTACAAATGTGTTTATTCTTACTCTTTATATGTTAATAATAACAGAAAGTAAGAGTTATTATTCCAGTATTCACAGACGTTTACCTAACACTTTTAATTCAACGTTAAGACATGGAACTACTTTCCCTCCATCGTAACCAACTTTACTGGACGCATGCCAGTCTGTGCACATGTTAAAACACACGCAGGTAGGGGGCAGTGACAATTTTCAAAGTTTGATTTCATAAGTGCTCACTTTATCCCGAATAGCCTTTAAACTGAAATGCTAAATGCGATGCTACCGCCTGTTTACAGCAGACTTAAGTCATGTGTGGTATCGAGTCGCTTGTTTTTCAATTCTGAACCTTGCCAGGGTGAAACTCTTAACATTTCCGCCTATGCCTTCTTGCATAAGAGTGATGCCTCAGCAATCACGATCATAGAGTATATACCCTACGAAGAATGGCGTCGGAAAATTACTATCCCTTCCCTGCTAGTGGACTGTTAAAAACATTTTTCCGTCATTTTAGGGGGAGAAGCTGGTAAAAACTTTACAAAACTCTTGGTAAATTGACGGACAATGTTTTTTTTCAATAACGAACTATTTCGTAAATTTCTTATAACTTGCCGTGAATTCACGAAATCTCTCAGTAAATTTACTTGTAAGTTTCTCTGTATTTACGATTTTTAAAAAAATACGAAAAAAAAAATATTTTCGTTGTTTGGATGTTTCACTGAGTACAAAAAAATAAATTTGAGAAATGTGGAACATCTAACTTTCGAATGATATTTACACATGAATAACAATTTTTGGTAATTATTATTCCTGGGTGTGTAGCTAGCCACCAGTGTACGCGTTATAAGCAGTCAGCTGTCAGAATCACGCTCCCTTTGCTGTCGCATCGTATAAAAACAATATGTTTTAGTTACGTATTTGTAATTAAGTGAATCAGCCCGACCAACGACGCCGTCGTACACGACACTAGTTACTTGGTGGGTTTTTACCCTGAAACACAAAAACAAATAAAAAATATTTCAAAGCTGTAAGCACAAAATATATGCGCACGAAGTATTCTAATACTTATTATAGAACATTAAAGGATGCTAGTAATGTTTATAAATCACTACGTTAAACCTTAAAAATTACAAAATGTTTTCTACCGTCTACTGACTGTCCAGCCAATGGCATTGACTTTGTCACTGTTCTGCCAAAATTATACTTTGTAGAAGTACAATTATTTCTTGTAAAAACTTCAATGAATTAATCTCTAACGTTATAAATTAACAGCTTGTATTTCAACTTGTGTTATGACAAGTGATTTTTTTTTTCCCCCGTGGTTTAGAAAACAATCGTGATGAATAAATAAGAGTGAAATAGGTAAAATAACATTTCGAAATATATTCAGAGAAAAAATTAACTTCGCCCGTATCTTGGCCAATATGACAGGAATTGTTTAAATTGAAGACGTTGGACTTAATTTAATGCAAGACGAATATACATATTTTCATGTCCCGGGAAGAACTGAGTTTTGCGATTTGGATAACTATTGCAGTTGATAATGCCACGAAATATTTGCAAGCGAACAACACAGTTGTACAATTTCAATTTTATAATATGGAGAATATAGTGTTTTATTATCATTCGTCAGGATAACAGTAATTAGCTTTTAATACTTACGAAATATTAGTGCAGTCTTATTCGGTTTGTTAAATAAATTATTGGGCAGGAAATATAAATAGCCGCTTAAACACAAATGCTTATATATCATAGGGAACTAAGGTAAAAGGCAATTAAATTTTCTACACTCGAAAAAACGTTATACATAAAGAGACATCCTTTACGCCCCCCCCCCTTTTTTTTCCTTGATAGTCCAAAAATAAATAGTTATTGTTTAATACCACATCATTCTTGACCATATTAGTTTATTTAAGTGAACTTTTCATCACAAAATGCAATAATTAGTCAAATTGTCTTCAAAATTTAAAGTGTTTCGTGGTTGGTACAGACAGTTATTTATCCAGATGAATTGCAAACACGTAGGGCCGCCTGTTTTCTGTGAAAATATTCACGCGAAGGCTAGACTTCAATATCCTATGTGCACACTTGCAGTCTTCATTTGACTATTGGCCGCTTGTCTTAAGCGTGAAGACAGTCTGTCACATGAGTTAGCCAATCAGAGTTAATTTTCTTCGGTACTGACAGTCCGTGATTCACCCGGCAGACAGAAGACGCGTAACAATTCAAATGACCCAATCACGAAAGTGGTTCCGAACTAAAGTTCGTTGGAAAAAACAACTTGCCGTGAAATCTTTTCGCGGAAAACAAGTGCCCCTAGAAATACTGCATTTGCAATGTTACAAAGAATACATTTCTACAAGGGATATCACTGTACATTTACGAAGGTATGTTAAAGTACAAAGAAATCTTCAGTGAAATAAATTTTTTTTACACATAGGATTGAGGCGAGGAATACTGATATATACACTAACATTAGAAAAATAATATTTTGTCGTATTTTCTGCATTCAAGGGTCCAGTTGTCAACGCTTTGAGTACGCTTCACAAGGAATAGATTTAAATGGTCTTCGCTGTACTGTTCATAGCAGAAAACATCGTTCAAAGAAGGACGTCTTTCTTTCACGCGCGGGAGGCACCGTTCTCTTTTGAAACTATGCATATTCCGCCACAGAGTCGAAATAGCGCGGCGGTCTCTTTGACGCGAGCGTGCCCATTCTCTGGTTGGCTGCCAGGAGACTCTGGGAACGGGCCTTGTGCCGAGTTGGCTTCTGCAGGCTGCGGATGGTCTCCTATTGGCCGAGCTGCCGGCCGGCGAGCAGGCTACCGGGCGCTGATTGGCGAACTGCGTTCCAGCGTGCCGCCGGCCGGTGTAGCCATTTTGCTGGCGCGTGCTGCTCGAGTTCACGGTATACGCGCCTGTTTCACCACTGTATTTTTAACACAGCGCGGTGCACGTTTACTGGGAGTCTACCTGGAACCTTTTCCCACGTTTAGGCCGAGAAGCGCGGGAGCGATAAGGGCGACACTGCCACGCGCATCAAGTACGCCATCGCCGCTAAGCGCAAGGCTCTGAACTGGCGTGCAGTGTTCTCGTCGTGCTGCGTGTACCTATGGGACTTTCAGCGGTGACCATATTATTTTATTAGTGGGAAGTCTTTAGGAAGGTTCAGTGCAGGCCCCTATAGTAGTTTTGTATGTATCTGATGCGTGCATTTTGAGCTACAGCGCCTTGGAAAGGCCGTTTTTAGCGGTTTTGGAGTACTCTGAATTGATGTTTCTAACGTACGTGATATTTTGAAAGTACTTAACAGCTCTCGTCTGAAGTGTGTGTTCTTTTCGTAGATCAGCACGTTGGACGCACGCTTAATAGTTTCGTTGAAAAACGTGTATTTCGAACACTCTGCAACGCAGTTCAAGCGCCAGGTAGACGGGCGCCTTAAGACGAGCTAGAAGTGAGTCACATGTATTTACGGTTGCATGACCATCAGTTCTGTTGCTATCTGTATTCCTGTTTACAAGTCGTCCCATTGGTTCACACAACACCAGACACGCTTAACTACACCATACGACGTTCATTACAGACCGGCTCTCTACCAATGCAATGTCGACTTGGAACTGGCTAAATCAGATGCTCTATCCTACTGAGAACCATCGTGTTCATTTGAGGCATTTACACTCTCGAGTGTTGCTCACGTAATATTTCGTCGCAAGAGAACCCTATGGAAATTGCTGGGTGACGTAATATTTCTTCGCCCGTGTCTTCAAACAATACGGAAGTCACGGTATTACATCAAACTCCTTACAACTCAGTTAAATCCAGGTGACATAATATTACGTCGGTAGCAACCAAAGTGTTTAATACAATATGATTCCATAGTCTCATAAATAGTCACTGCCACACTATAAAAAGTGTTGTACGTTCAAAAAGAAAATATATGGAAACCCTGTTTCCCAAAGAATTCTTTGCAGAATTACAAAAATTTTCTTCTGAAAAATACAATAACCTACTAAGTAAACTTTTACCAAAGAATGTGATAATTAGTACATTCACTTCTCGACTGTGAAAGCGATTCTTGTAGACTACAGAATTTTCTCTGGTTTTACTACAAAGACGGCTCTTGTAATTTTACAAACAAGACATTTTACAAGCAATGCCGTTGTACTTTTACTAAGGTTTGTAAAAGTATAAACTTATTCATCGTAAAATTTACAAACAATTTGTACAATGCCGTTAACATGAAGCACAAACCGATTTTTATTGGGCTCGATATATGCATGACAGAACGTCAAACCGAAAGCGGTGCAGTTCCGAACAAAACATGTGTTTGTTTTAATGTCTAAAAAGAAATATTGGTCCGAGACTGAAAGGGTTAGCCTAGACAACTAAGACCGAGTGACGTAAGAGTCAAGTAACATTTACTTTGAACTTCATTTTCGTGCTTTTTTTTTTACTCCTCAGACTTTCTTGCCACCTCACGTATTAGACTGTTCACGGATACCAGCTTGTAGCGCTGAGCAGTCGTAGGGTAAATTAACTTATCTGTCCGCATGCCATTGTTTTATTCCAACGTGACACGTACGCTAAGTTACTAAAACCCGCGAGTCTATTGACCGCAGCTCCGCAGTACTTGTTCCCTACGCCCATTTCGCCCACGACGAAGCTCTGCGTCTCTGCTCTACGATCAGCCCACGCGTCGCTCAGATCACTTCGCCGGCGCCAACACCATGCACGAGAGCCAAGCGTCAATGCCAAGTAACTCAGAGACTAAATATAAACAGAGCAGGGTCCCACTGAGTCTGCAAACGTAAATCACAACACTGAAGTCATTTAGGAGTGAATGTTGCTCCGTGACCGCCTACTATTTCCGCAAGCTCATTGTATGGTTATGATAGGGGAGACCTGAAAAAATTCGCGAGTTCAATGACCGCAGGCTAGACTCTATAGTCTTATGTACAGATATGCCGATATAAAATGCACATTTGTTGTCTGACGTCACAGCGGAAGGCGAAAATTGGGCTAACCTTCTCCAGGAGGTGTCAAACACCGCGTGGACCAATGGCTGACATTTTATTAACACACGTGTTTTGAATTCTAACCTGTTCCGAAATGAATCCGCGAATTATTCAGGTCTCTAGTTATAAAACTTCCCGTTGACATAAGTGGCCCAAAATTTTTTTTTCGCGTTCGAGTGGAGTGATGTGAGTAAGGAGCAGCGCTTGAATGCAAGGGCGGAGGAAACGCCCAAGAAAACCCGCCGGCCAACTCCATCGTCCGGCACGATTACACACACATGCGAAAATCCGGGAGTGACCCCGCCGGAAATCGAACCCGGTTCGCCTAGATGGGAGGCGATTAGTCTGACCACTACACCACCGCGACCCCTTTTCGCGTTCGAGGCACAGCGATAAGGGCGACGATAACACGCGCGTCTAGCACCCCCATCGCTCTTACACGGAAAGCGCTGAACCCGTGCAAATTAGATCTGTAACAGTGGGACTTTATTACACACGATAAAGTCCCGAAGATGTATCTACGACTGTGAAGTTAAACTTTTATCCTGCCTCTTAAGAAAATTGTGCAGGCAAGATCTGAAAACGCGATTTTTTTACCATTTTCACTATTTTTTTTCTTTTTGAAGACAATATTATTAAAACCAAAACCGCGCGGGATTACACAACTGGTTTTTATCATTTCTGGCTAAAAGTCGTAACCCCTGGATATATATTTGCTGAGATACGCGTAAAAGTACAAACAACAAATGTACAGTAAATTCTGTATGTCCGGACCACTAACTCTGAATACTGCAGTCCTTCGTCTTGTACAGGATCCTCTGTTAAGACTAAACAGTGAATTAAAGAGATAAACGTTTTGTAAACCATTTAACGGATGATAATATAATACCTATAACACAAGCAGAAATTTTAATAATTCATTTATTGCATTTAAAGTCTTTTATGAAAATTCTTTCGTCATCACAGGTTTTCTCGTATGGCGCCTTTAAAAAGTTCAGTGTAATTTCCGGTAGGCAATGAGAATAAAAAATAATAATAAATCTAATCAGGGTAGGCGATGGCGTGAAATCATTCAGCATTTGACTCACGTAAATCGTAAGTCCCGCAGAAAAAAAAACTCTCGTAAAAAGTGTTTACCCCGAAACTACATTTAATCGGGCGATAAAAATACGTGTCCTGGCGTAAATGCAAATATGAAGAGGCTTGCTGAAGAGACAAACTATATTTATGACGGGTGCACATGTACAAGGTAGGAAATTGGGGCTTCTCGGTTTTCTTGATAAATCTACTTGGCAGCAGTGTTTTAATGTACTTGTCGTTAGTAATGGACTGGAGGAAACGTATAATATTCTACCATGTGAGCTGAAAAATTTAAGTTTTAGAAGTTTAAAACTTTTAGACAATAGTCTTTGTTCAGCGCAGGTGCCATAATCCCAAAATATGGCGTAATATGGCCTTGTATGAATACAGGAACAGTTACTTTGAGTTTTTTTCTTTTACACTCTACTTTAAAACGAACTGCCGTATAGTATAATTCATTCGCTCTTTAATGCTGTCTTTTCGTATGGAAAACTTGCGGCATTACATATTACACTGTTTTATATTTGCTAATTTTTCACCACAGCTTCCATATACGTTTCTACATGTACATAGTTTTAAAATACAGGACTAAAAATTATAATTTAATATGTTTTATGAACGCCAGGTTGGCAACGACAACCGTCCCATTCACGCTTTACGAGTAGTTCGACTTCCTGCACCTGCCTTGCCGCCACCTGGCGCCAACACGAAGTACTACAGCCACTGGAATGCCAGCAGGCAATTTATCGATTCAGTCCGGCGGTTTGCGTACCAGACCTCCCAGACGTCGAACGCGTTCGACACTTCAAACTGTTCCTTCCATTGCTCTCCTGTTGGGAATCGAGAGCTATCGCAAGCGGGTTCATTTCGAGGAATTTATCTGCGACCTCGTCCACGAGCATGCGTCTGACGCGACGAGCACATTCTGCAAACTTAATTATTCCGGAATGGAAAATTACGTTTATGGCAACGATGATTTCCTTTGAGACGGAAGACCAATATCTGGCGCTTGAAAAATTTATCTGTAAGTCTTGAACATAAACCTCCGTTAAAAGAAGTTTCTTCGCCATAGTGGCAGTTGAAAGGAGTCGCGGAGTAAAATAATGTACAATAATTGTGCAAAAATTTCTTGGGAAGACAGGACAAGTGTAGTAATTTCCCCGTTTGTTATCGAAGGGAATATGCAAGTAAACGCTTGCTAAATAGACATACAATGCCGGTTTCAACTTAAACGTTTGAAATCAACTTTAGAAGAAAAAAAAATCACGCCCGTTAGGGATGCTGCCTACTTAGCCTGCAACCACAGTGTTTAAATGGGGAATCAATGTTAAAGAAATTCCTTCTTAGTGCGTCAGTACTCAAAATAACTGTTTCAAACAAAAAGCATTCTACGTGACATTTCTTAAGGAATACTGACTGGCACGTTAAGATGTCTTTCCAATATTGATGTTTAATGATGTTTTTTTTTTAACAATTAACATTAAAATTTACACTTTACAAAATAAATATTAACGATTTTTTTTTCTTAACGTAGCAGTATTCTCTGATAAAAATAACGTTGAATAATTTTTTGTTTCAAAAGTTTTTTAAAGTTAATGCATTGGGAAGGAATTTATTTAAGATTGATACCCTATTTAAACTCCGTGGTTGCAACGCTTGGTGGGCAGAACCATTAACTGCATGGATGCTACCATACACACTCACATGAAGGCTATAAGTTAAGTTGGTAGGTGGCGAATCAGAAAAATTGCTACAATTTCAAGTGTTGTTTCGAGTGTAATGTTAAAATTTATGGCAAATCAAGTTGGTATGTTTCTGCTTTATACACACTAGAGCGCGAAATGGCATATTGATAAGTCCAGTGGCGAGGAAAAGTCTCCAACTTAGGAGGAGGCATGCCGAAGAAAGGGCGAGAGGTGCAATCATTCATGCGACTCTATTGAGATTATTTTCTTATAAATTTCATTTTGACGCGTTCAAAATGTAAATTTCATGCTTCATAAAAGATAAAGAAAAGTGTATAACAGAAGACTAAGTTGTATATAAGTATCTGAACTACATTGTAACAATTCATTAGATGTTTTATACCCTATATTATAGCAACTCAGAGACACGCTACTGAAAGAGAGGGGCAACGTATACCCTGCCCCCCCCCCGCCTAGTTACTATGCCACTGTTTACAACGCATTTAGTTTCATAATAATTTCAAGATTTTTACTTGGCTGGCGCATGAATAAAGTGATCATTCCCATCGCAATGTAGATTCTACATTTGGTGGAAGGATACGAAATGAGAAAGTTGATCTTTAGTAGGGCTTTCAAAAATGCATAGTTAACCGTGATTAGCCTATATAAACGAAATTATTGACGTAGTCTGTTTGCGGTTTCTTCACACTTTTTTAATCAAACCTTTGAAAAATCACCCCACGTATGATGGGGTTGTTTGTATTTTAAATATGCCAAGTATCACAATCGGTTAACATAGAAGTATATTATTTTAGATTGAATTGAACTTTACCTAATGTTTTACATATAAATTATAATTTTTCAATTGCAATTAACATGAATAATAATAGGGATAAAATATGTGTGTTGGTAATGCCTAGTGAGAAATAGTTTTCGTGCAAAATATTAAAGTGAGTCCGCACGAATGCTGGTGCGTTGTCACTTTGGTGTAATTTCCAGGTTTTAGTTAATCTTTGCTTGCATGAGGTGGAGGAAAATCCTGGAACTTAAGCAGGACTTCAGAAAAATTGGAAGTAAGCATGAATGAACTATAAGACATTCGCGGTAAAGTGAGCTCTTCTAAAGCCCTCCCAGCATGCGTAATAAACAAATCTATGTATTTTATTGTAACCTTATACGTTAAATTTTGAGAGCTATAAACGGCGTACACTGCGTTCACTAGTCAAATAGAAAATTTTTATAGTACCAATTGGGGTAAGGATGTAAATAAGCTGAACGTTAACTTTAACCCTTTCAGACCCAATTTGATTTATGGTACCAGGTGTTGCAAACAAAAAATGTTATGCTGTGTGCTGTACTCAAGTCTAAACAGAACTTGTTTCGTTGTCGCAGTCAATGTACTGTAGGTTATAATTTCGGCTACAGTAGCCTAATACGAACCAGTTACGACCTAGACCAGTAAGACGGTTTGCGAATCATTCACCCGCAGGTAAGGTTATTGGTCATTGAGCTTCGTAGTGTGCGGTAATTACCTACACGTGCGTAATGTAACAAAATTGTGTACACTGGGTTTGAATAGGGCTACAGAACTTCACGTGAACAGCCTACATGCTAGGCGGACTCTCGTGTTCTCCTGTTTCAGTCGTTGGTCGCGCTCCGTCGAAAACGCCGTTTGTTTACGACGCACTCGCCCGCCCGACTCGGCGGCCCGGAAAAAAAAAACAAATGTCATCAATAACGAGATGACAGACATGAGAGAGCTCCCGGTGGTCGAAACTCTGGCCCATCCACACGGGCTGTAACCCACCCCTCGAGTAGGGGCACGCGCGTGGCCAGGTAGCAGGGGCAAGGCCTCTACCNTAAGTCAGACAGGGGACAGCTCAATCCCGCTAAAAAGGTTTGCCTCGTCGCTCCCTCCCTAAAAGACCGCAGATAAGATCACGGAAATGGTAGCCCGCTTCCAAAGGGAGGGTGAATTGGAAGGCTGAAGGGGGCGCCCCGCGCAATAGATATACTTACCTGGCTCCGGACCTAGGGGGACAAAAAAAAAAACAATACATACAGTCACGCATTAGCTGTCGCCCGGAGAGGGAAATATAGCGTGGTCGGCCCCTGACCGAGGGGGAAAAAAGGGGGGAAGTGGAGGATATTGTGTGGACATAAGTTGGCACTTTCTCTTGGTAGCGGGCGGACCGCCCACGGTTGCTGGGAAAATACGACCTGCGGCTACAGTGGGGGCTCTTTCAGGTCACGGTTTTCGTTTCATCTGCAGCAGTCTTGCCCGTGGCGTTTCAGAGTCAGACCAAATAAAATGCTGATATGTTAGTTAATTTAATTTACGAAAGTGGTCTATACGCTTGCCCTTTTGGACATGAAATTTTTTTAAGAGTCGCTCGTCTTCCCTGCTATCAATTGCCGCTGATTTTGTTTACGACTTAAAACTCGTAATTTTTTCAAGGCAGTCAAGACTGAGGCATGAAATGGTTTGAATCCCTGAGTTCGGATAGGCTGACAATAACGGTGTACAATTTCACAGTACGTACATTTCTTGTACATATTCAGTACTCGCTGCTTTGCCATGTACAGTACACAGGAGATCAAACGCGTTGCTTCGCTTCCCATTTTCAACAAACTTTTTAGTTTGTATTTGATGGGATATTGCTAAATTGTTTTATTCTAGCCCATCTCTTGTTTTTTTTTTTTTTTTTTTGTGCTTTGTCAGCATACAAGTGCTACCATAATTTTGCGGGAAACCAACAAATCTGTTATTTATGTATTTTCACGAGTATCACTTTGTCCTTTATGAAGGTCACAATGAAAAATAGTTTGGGTTCGACACGTTACGTATTACACTTATTACCAAATTGGTAACGTCGTCGACTAAATAAGTACCACAATAAATCCAATTTTTTTAGTTGGTATAGAAAGGAGGCCTTAATCAAATAACTAGCCTAAGTCTAATTTTTAATATTTCAGTGATAGAAAAATACGATTTTAATTGTCCAAAACAAAGCAATTAATTACTTACTATATTACTNTTTTTAATATTTCAGTGATAGAAAAATACGATTTTAATTGTCCAAAACAAAGCAATTAATTACTTACTATATTACTTTCCTGAATACAATTGCAAGAAAAATTACTGCAATGAAACAATCGCTATTTTTATCACAATAACATGTCAAGATATTATGATGTTCTCATTAGCAACTATTACACATTATATACATTATATTTCATCTTACAAAATAAAATTAAGCTCACCAATTTTTCATTAAACGTGTCCCGCCTATGGACTAAAGATGAGGAAGACCGATTATTCGTCTTCTGCGCATGATTGACCTACCCTAAACCAAGCCAACTGCATGTCAATGTCACATGATCAACAGAAGTAGTAGAAAAAGGAGAAGCATGGCTTATCGGAATCTGGCGTCGGAGCTTGTAGCTGTTCATATTCTGTCATTTCGGACACCGGCGGCCATTTTTCCCTGAAAAAAAATTTCCCATCAAAATTTCCCATTTTTTCCTTATAAAAGCATTNCCCATTTTTTCCTTAAAAAAGCACTTATCCCCAGCTGCAAAAATGATCCCCGAAAAAGGCAATTTTCGGTCCAGCAAACGGATTTGGGGGGATAGTTTTCAAAGGCAAAGCAGTGGCGGTCATATTTGTTTTATAGGCATAGGATATGCCAAATCTATAGAAGGGTCCAGGGTCCGGTGTCAGAGATAACTATCAGCCATCCTGGTTTTGTCAGCCATCTTGTCTGCCATATTGGATACAGGTGACCTTTAAATTTGACCTTGAACCCAAAATTCCCAAAAAAAAAATGCCCAAAAATATCCCAAAAATTACAAAAAAAATCCCCAAATCTGTTTAAAAATTATTAAAAAATAATTTTTAATGTTTGGGCTTAGTGGAGACGAGGGACTAAAACCAATCAGCCACCATGTTATGACATTACTCAACCACCATGTTGGACCCAAGTGACCTTAACCCATGACCTTGACCCTATCACCATGACCTTGGATGACCTTTCAAAAACAATTCGAGAAAAATAGCAAAAATTTAATAAATTCATAAAAATTAGCGAACATATTACGTTAGTGACTACTACCGCCATCTTGAATTCAGGTTACTTTGACCTTTGACCTTAACCTGGTGGCATTAGACCTTAAACGCTAAAAAATATTAGAATTTATAAAAAATTAATAAAAAAATATTGTTAAAAACTATTTTTCAGCAATTATTTTAAAAACTTACATTTTCAGAAGTTTTCAACAGCACCATGTCCAGCAGACGACTGGCTCTCCTTCAATCAATCGCATTGTCATAATCGTTCCCTCCTCTTCCAATGTGTCTCATCAGTTAATTAGTCGGCAGCCCTCCACCCTCCTCACACATTCTCATTCTGTCGAATGCACTCCACCAGCCATATTAGTTTTTTCGTTTGTCATTTGTTTACTTTTTATTACCTAGGTAGCACTAGTGCATCAATTAACCCACCAGGCGAACTATAGATTTAGCCACCATGTGGTAGCCATATTTGTTTACATTTATTTTAAGTAAATACAAATTAGGAACTAAATGGATTTCGATGGTTAAAGGTCAAGACCATATGGCATAATCAAAGATTGCGGAAGTGATGTAACCCAAGATGGTGGTTCGAGGGGACCGAGTAATCAGCAGGCTACTAAAATCGAGGTTGAATAGCAGATCATGAAAACAATGTAATATGGTGGGTGGAGCACAGGCGACTTAATCGTGGTGACAGAATTAAGACGGAATGACAGAGAATGAGAGGAAGGCAACTAAGAAAAAAACGAAATCAAAGATGGAGAACATGGCATGACAGAACATGAGAGAATGTTTGTTTCGTCAGCTCACCTGGGAGTTAAATCTAGAAATTAGCACCACTTAGGTGATGAAAATAAAATTACTTGATCCTTGATCCGAAATAGGTTTTTCATTTGACAACGTAGTGCAAGCTTCGGGTTTCTGATTGGCTGAATATCGACACTTTGACCAGTGGTCCTATTTTCATCTGTAACAAGGAAAGTTTAACGATGTTGAACTCTTCTTACTACTATTACAGTGCTAAGGTAAGTGCTTATCGCTATGCGCGGTTATAGCTAGCCTAATTGAAAACAAGCAGTTTAATTATTATTTATAACACCGTGTTGTGTTAGCGATGGGCTTTTAGCAATTGAGTTCGGGACTTAACAGNTGTTCGGGACTTAACAGGGATAAAAAAAAATAGAGAAAAATAGTTTTCGAAAATTATAGACGATTTAATTAAATTTTGAAAATTTGGCTTGACAGGTCCTAAAGTAATTATTCTAGTTCTATATTTTTTTTTAATTAAGGCGTTTGAGTTTTTTTATGCATTCTCGTAAATGAAAATTAATACGAAAGTCCACTGTTACTGCTTCTAAGTCTAGCTTCGGGCTCTCAATCTAATTGGTAATTAACAGATAAAAACAGTACCACTGGTAAATAGCCGATAATGCTATCCGGAGTAAAAATTAATGAAACTATCACTCACGAGTCCACTGAACCTGGAAACCATTTAACACAACTAAACAGGCATTTCTCTCTCGGTCAGCCATCTTAACAAACATTTTTAATTAACAAACGCTAATATGATTACCGGGAGCCCGAATTCCAGAGAAAATAGATCTGAATACTGCACTTGCGAATAAAATGGAGATCGTACTAGACACACAACAAAGAAAATAACATTTAATACGGACGTGTCTAGAAAAACATTCCCTCTGACGGTCCAAGTGGGTAACTCCTAACGCGAAAGAAATCACTATACATCAACTGCCATCTTGATACTCTGCGACCTCGTCCGTTCCATTTCAGTAAAATATAATGATTGCTATCCCCGCTGGACTACGAACGATGCCTGAAAATTAAACATTTCAATGAAAACTATGTGAAAGATATATGAGCTCGTTTCAGAATAAGGGTAGATACGGATTCATCCTCAGTCGTAATAAAAATCTCGTTGAAAAAACAAAGTTAAAATTAAAACAATATTAACTAAATTGAAGGCGAAGTTTTTGAACTTGAGTTCTGCCCCCTCCCCCACCCTAACTTCCCCTTTTCCCTCACACACGCGCACACACACAAACACAAAATTTTTACAACATAAGTTTATTTTCCCATTTGTTACCACCATCGGGCGACTAATAGTGGGAAAGGGGCAAAACATATAATTAAAATCATGTAAGAACGATAATAAGCAAAAATACGACATTATAAAAAAGCAAGGCGTGGACTACGAGAACTTGTAAATGATTTTATCTTTAACTTTATGTCTTATTTCTCCAGAGGCAAGTTTCTCTAACACACAGAACTTCTACAAAATTGTTGGTTTTTTGATAACTTCTAATATTGGTTCGAGTCTATTTTTTCCTACTCGTTGTATATAGTTATTCAACGAACCCTGAGTAAGCTGTGCACTTTAAGGGCCTTGGCCACAAAAAAAAAGAGTTACTTTATATTTGCACCACATACTGTTCAGTTTGTAGACCTTAACTGTTACTACTTTTTTCCTCATAATAAAATTATTTTACACCACATGACTTTTGCAGAATTACATGTTAAAGTCAAAATTATTTTACTGTTTTTGTGATGTACAAAGTAATGAAACCAAACTATTTACAGAAAATTTAACAAGGACAACTTAAAGGACTTGTCGTAATTTATTTTAAGGCATATTTAACTAAAATTATTTACAAAAATTCAGAAGCAGCCACAAATAAAAATATGCAAGAATTTACAAATTTTTAAAAAGATTTCGAAATTGTACAAACATTTCCTTTCACGATTTTATAGACTTCTTGAAGTAGCTATTGGCATCTTCTTTCAGTGTAAATTATCCCATTTCTGTACGTAAGTTAGTTTTCATTGTTTGTACCTTTCTAAAACAGTAAAATCGTGATTTCGACTTGTGTTTATGCGTAAAATGTAACCTCTAAAAATTTTTTTTTTTGCTAGTAAAGGGTAATCACTGATAATGCATAAAAATAACAAAGTTTGTGGTACAAGTATAAAATAACTTTTTCCATGGCTAATGCCCCTAATAAGTATTGTAATTAATATTTTCATCAAGCTATTATGTGAACTAATTTCATTTGAATGGTGCTTTCAACGATTAGCATTATTTCCAAACATAAATCTACTCGTATTATTTACGGGAGCTTCTTGAGGTATTAAAGTAATTGCGTGCCGTCAAAAGCGCTCAGTTGACCGCGAGCTGCCTAAAACTGTTATTACGAACAGACTCCATGGCAAATCTTTGCTGCGTGTGGAATGCATCACAATAACATAAGGAAGCAAAATAAAAGAGCCAAGAGCAGCTGTTGTCGAAAGACGTGCTGTGTTGTTTTGTTTGCGCCGTCCGGCGTTATTTGCATATTTGTACATACTGGTCTCGTTTTCCGTTCGTTTTATTCCTCCTTATGTCGATTGTGTTTTATTTTCGTTTGCTGACTTCTTTCCGGAATGGATTATGTGTGCTTTTTTTTTTACAGATCTGTTCACAGCAGCTAAACTTGACTATTCTGTTATATCTGTATGTTTCGGGGGGTTTTTTTTTTTATACATCATGGGGTATTTCATAATAACAATTCACTCAATTAGGCTACATTTTGGGTTATTCACTTTTTCACCACAAGTTCAATTCCAGGAGGAGTATCGAATATTTTTGAAGCTACAGAGCGGGAGTAATAGCTTTTCACTGCCCTTGCTGTTTTTCTAACTGATATTTGCCGATAATAAACGAGTTCTTATTTGGCGTTAGTGACTGAAAATGTGACAAAAACAACAGACAACAGTCAAACAAAGTAGACATAGAAATGTACTAAGGTATGGCTTTTACCCAGACGTTCCACAAAACGTAATACAAATGTACTGCATATTTCAACTAGGCTTTAACACAAAATCTCGCGCAAAATCCCCGACTGTGATAAATCCAGCATAAGCCTAATTTAGATGGACAAGGTACGAAAATATTCTCATTCCACGCTTTTGTTTGTAATCAGTTATACGATTTATGAATAATTTATATTTTTGTAGAATGAAATGACTGCTATTAACTGAGTAAATTGCCTGAATTATTCTGCTTATCTTTGGGTAGGACATAAGAATTAGTCTCAATTCTATGACCCCTTAGAGCCAGCCATAGCTCGTGATTTCTGATGCCATTCGACAAATCAACACATATTGTTCCAATGTGGAAGGTAATTTTAAACCGTACCGCAAAATTCAGCGGTGTGGTGGTGGTATCGGACCACCGAGGTTTACTTGTTTGTATTATAATCACTGATTAATATAGTAGTAGACTCTTTGGAGTGACATGGAAGGAAAAAGGTTTGTTGAAAGAAGCCGTAGAACTGCTGAAGAATTCTAAATAATGCAGGAGTGTAGTGTATTTCATATCCCAGTTTTTTTTATTCCGGTAAACCACTTTCAGACGCCGTGATAACGACCAAAATGTAAAAGGGATTAAAAAAATATGTATAAATATTAATAAAAGAAATTGGTGTATTTTCTAATCCGTTTAACGGAAACAGATTTAGGCCAGTTGATTCAAGCCTGGTGATGGCTACACAGCAACTAATTCAAGATCGCTCCCCTGAGAGTTACGTTTTCTCTAAATGTACGCCAAGATTGGAATATTTTTCACAAAGGTTGCCACTCAAAACGCAGAGGGCTGATAATGTGGAATACGAAAAAAAAGAGAATTATTTTCTGAGCAGACTTAATGAGTTCTTCGGGCTTCAGTTAAATATTATGTTTTCAGTTCTCATTTTTGAGGGATGGCAGAACAACCTATCGTTTTCTAATGAAACCGTGCACACTAAAAAATAAAATGCACAAAATAAAAAATAAAAAAAAGTATAAGATTCGTCAAATCATTACAACGCTCAACTGTAGGTCTCGTACGTTATTTGACTGTAAAAATACGACTGACGTCATTTCAAATGCATATTAAAAATATTAAAGTTTTTTGAAAAGTATGTTTCCAAAGAAGCAAACTACAAGATTTTAACGAACGATAATGAATAAAATTGGATAATTTCAAGAATATTAATCCTAATGGCATAGCTCTAAAGCCTTTTTACATGCTGTGAGAAGAACGCTATTTTTTCCCCCATTTTGTAAGCGTCAGAAACCATTTCCAAAGACCGCCGAAGTTTTATCTAGTGAATATTTGTCAGCCACTTCACTTCACAACAAGCTAACAGTCACGATATGCATAAAACTGGAGTCATAAAACCGAGTTCAATGTTAAACAGATGTTCACACTCAACCAGATATTCGAGTTGAGTTGAAGTGATATAACCGGCTTTGCCTTTGAATAGAAAAGCAGTTTTTGGCTTGAATGGAAACATAAATTTACAAAAATTAAGTCTGTTCGATTTAAAAACAAATCCTAACCAAAAACGTTTTCAGCNGGGGGGGGGGGGGATAAAGTATTATACACAAGTTGCGCACATAAAAAGTTTTGATGCAGTAATTTGTAACCGTCTGAGGTACATCTACTTAAGATCTGAAGCCGGGACCTAAATTACCTTGTATTTTTATCATATTAACAAGATCTGCGTTGCAACGAAGATTGATCTTGCTGGTTTATTCGATTACGCCTCACTGCGGTAATCACTCTCCCTCCATGCTTTCAGTGACGTCCCATGTAGGAACATGTTTCTTATACACCAACTGCTGTGAGTTGAAGGGTTGGGAATAAATTACTCTCGTAGGTGTGCAAAGATGAAAGAAAGCGACAATTTACAACTTTCTCCGAGAAGTGTGATCAAAAACCACCGCCAAAATTTGAAATGTCTTTGACGCTCTGTATGAACGCCATAGCAATTCTCTGAAAATCTGTTAGGAATTTGGGCCGAACCTGACTGACCTTAAATCCCATTAGTTTAAACCGATTTTAGTTGTTATCCAACTCTGGATACAAATATAAAGAAATAGGTTTTACGAGTTATGATCTACATTTAATTTATATTATGCAATACATATCTTGCGTGCTTCAAGGAAAATGCATAAGGTTCATTCTTTCATCACAAAATTTACAATTTGTAATCCCCATATTTTCACATTCCGAACGGATCTTTATACGTGTTCTGATTATCAAAAGTGTGTTTCGCTTGTTTAATGAGTGCGTTTGTCACAGACGTAACCATGTGACTTTTCTATTAAGCTTCATCCATAAAATAGAAGAATTGACATAATATCATGAAAAGTAATTCTGTGTGTTAATGTGTTATTAAAAGTGTCTTGTTTGCATAGGTAGCCAATGAATTCGGGTTCTCTTCGTTTTTCTCACATATTAGTAAAATTTAGCTTAAAAGTAGGCCTTATATATGTATACATATGTGTGTGTTTATGTGTGTATATACTGTTTTGGTAGTTTCGTCTCGTTTACACGTTGATATATCAACATAAGACGTTAAACATCTGATTTCTGCCCCTTGCTCGGAAGCAAAATTAATATCTCGAAACGAAATGTTTTTTGAGTGCTACCGTATATGTAACTTCGGATTCCAAAAATGAAATTCAACTGCCGTAATAAAATATAAATTTTATATTAGCATTAGGTGCAGCTAGTAGGTCTGTTCGTATCCCGACACAGTTTATGGCCATCCATATAATATAGTTCAACTATTTCGAATTTGTACTCTCATAATACGTAAATTTTGTGAAATTATTTGAAAACATGAAGGTAATTTGCAGAAACTGTGATCGGAAGGCTCAAATTATAAAAGCGGTATTCTGTTGAAATTTTCAGGAAATTAATGGACAGTGTTTTTTTAATCCTATTTTCCTAAGTAAATTAAGTAATGGTTACAGTACAGATTCCGTGCATCACTCTGTTACGAGTTGTGGTCAGGCCCTTAGCTGAGCGGCCTGCCTGATCACACCTTCACTTATTTATCCAGGACNTCTTGCTGGTTTATTCGATTACGCCTCACTGCGGTAATCACTCTCCCTCCATGCTTTCAGTGACGTCCCATGTAGGAACATTTTTATTATACACCAACTGCTGTGAGTTGAAGGGTTGGGAATAAATTACTCTCGTAGGTGTGCAAAGATGAAAGAAAGCGACAATTTACAACTTTCTCCGAGAGGTGTGATCAAAAACCATCGCCAAAATTTGAAAAGTCTTTGACGCTCTGTGTGAACGCCATAGCAATTCTCTGAAAATCTGTTAGGAATTTGGGCCGAACCTGACTGACCTTAAATCCCATTAGTTTNTGAACGCCATAGCAATTCTCTGAAAATCTGTTAGGAATTTGGGCCGAACCTGACTGACCTTAAATCCCATTAGTTTAAACCGATTTTAGTTGTTATCCAACTCTGGATACAAATATAAAGAAATAGGTTTTACGAGTTATGATCTACATTTAATTTATATTATGCAATACATATCTTGCGTGCTTCAAGGAAAATGCATAAGGTTCATTCTTTCATCACAAAATTTACAATTTGTAATCCCCATATTTTCACATTCCGAACGGATCTTTATACNATAAGGTTCATTCTTTCATCACAAAATTTACAATTTGTAATCCCCATATTTTCACATTCCGAACGGATCTTTATAAGTGTGCTGATTTTAAAAAGTGTGTTTCGCTTGTTTAATGAGTGCGTTTGTCACAGACGTAACCATGGGACTTTCCTATTGAGCTTCATCCATAAAATAGAAGAATTGACATAATATCATGAAAAGTAATTCTGTGTATTAATGTGTTATTAAAAGTGTCTTGTTTGCACAGGTAGCCAATGAATTCGGATTCTCTTCGCTTTTCTCACATATTAGTAAAATGTAGCTTAAAAGTAGTCCTTATATGTGTGTATATACTGTTTTGGTAGTTTCACCTCGTTTACACGTTGATATATCAACATAAGACGTTAAAAATCTTATTTCTGCCTCTTGCGTGGAAGCAAAATTAATATCTCGAAAATGAATGTTTTTTGAGCGCTACTGTATATTGTAACTTGGGATTCCAAAAATGAAATTCAACTGCCGTAATAAAATATAAATTTTATATTAGCATTAGGTGCAGCTAGTAGGTCTGTTCGTATCCCGACACAGTTTATGGCCATCCATCTAGCATAGTTCAACTATTTCAAATTTGTACTCTCATAATACGTAAATTTGGTGAAATTATTTGAAAACATGAAGGTAATTTGCAGAAACTGTGGCAGGAAGTCTCAAATTATAAAAGCGGTATTCTGTTGAAATTTTCAGGAAATTAATGGACAGTGTTTTTTTAATCCTATTTTCCTAAGTAAATTAAGTAATGGTTGCAGTACAGATTCCGTGCATCACTCTGTTACGAGTTGTGGTCAGGCCCTTAGCTGAGCGGCCTGCCTGATCACACCTTCACTTATTTATCCAGGACACGTGCCGTGATCGCTGAAATTAGTTATGAAATCGCAAACTACAGAAACCCCCTCCACCGGCCAGTAAACGGGGACAACGCAGCCGATATAGGACAGTGTAGTCCGTGGGCGGTGTCGTTTTTGTCGTCAGGCCATTGGAACGAGAATACCGCTGAAGATGGGTGTGTCCGGCCGTTGATTTGCGCCATCTTAATCAGCCTCCGGAATCATGAACAAGGTGGGGACTCTCCAATTAGGCTTTAATCATAATGTGGCGGGTTACATCTTTATAAAATAATATAATTTAATATTTCAGTACATTTGTATACTTCCCCCCGTTCATAATAAATCATATTTATATTGAAATCATATTGTACAACCTTAATGTTAAATAAACATCTTTTATATATTGTTCATTACATAACTCTTATCAATAACTTGTTGCGCCCCTATATCCCCGTTAAGGATAAATATCAACAAAACATCAAAATCATAACAATGGTGGAGGCTTGGTCCCTCCCTACCCTCTCGCTGCCTTGCATCAGCTTCTCTACCATCCACCCCCATTTCAATAAATTCCCAACCCACACACGCTAATTTCCGTATTAATAATTTGCAAAATTTCAGCCACGTCCGCTTTTAACATTAAAACTTTTAGATTTTAAGTAGCTGTAAGATTAAAATAATTTAATAATATATACTTTAAAATTTATTAGGTTTAAATAATAAATTAACTTTTTACAGCCCAATATCCAAACTTACAAAGCAATTATTTGAAACCCAAATAACAAACGCTATTAAAATTTAAGGCATTTCGGTATGAACCGCAAGTCCCTAGTTGCGCATATTTACCTCAGCAATACCATTATAGTAATTTAAATTAAGATATAGATCACCTGGGTGCGCTGGATGTAGTTATTTGAAATGAAACTATTACTGTGATAGTAATTCATAATCACGTAACAATTTCCATTAAATTAACTTTCAACTCATGAAATAAGTTTACGACAACCATGTACTGTGGGCAGTAGTAATGAATCACCACTTAAAATGAAACTAACAAAATGAGTGATGCTTGCGAATAGCACTGTAGGTTACATGTTAGTTGCTTCCGGATTCCGATGTTTGTCCAACTCCACACGTATCAGAACTGAGTCGTATGCCTCGCAATATAATTAATTACGCTACGCGTGTGTGCGACAAAAATAGAGGCCCAACTGCACCACGCTTATCCACGGCTAGCATCCGCAAAACATGTATCGGCCCAACACCACGGACGTCCGGATAACTGCGAAAAATTATTCTTGATTTCAAAACTTGGGCTCTCTCCCAGCTGTCGCAATAAAACGTCATCAACTTGAATGTTTCATTCTTTACGCTAACATAAATAAATACTAGACCAGAAAGCACCGGACTCCAAACAGAACCCAAAACTTTCATTTTTGAAAAATGATTTGCCTTACATGCGAATTTATAGAATTATGGTGGTAATTCTGTTAAATAAGTAATAGATTAGGAAAATTATGTTAAATAATTTGAAACATTCACTTAGGAAAGAACACATTTGTGATTTCCCGGAAGTTTTATATAATGGACTTGGAATCCTCTTGGAATTCGTAACTAAATTTTTCTCTCGATATTGATAAATATAACTTACATGTTGGCAGTAGTTTGTGACAGAGTTAAAACCAAAGTTTGCAAATAAAAATACATAAATTATTTGAATGCAGCAATTCACTTTTGAGTTCATGAGTTCAGGTAAAATAATTGTATGAAAATAAGCTTCTTAATTATTTTAATTATGAATAAATTAAAATTTAAAATGGATAAAAAAAATTAATAGCATATATATATATATATATATATTTTTTTTATCTGACTAAAAAGATTCAAACTTCTGTACTTGAAGTTTTAATAAACATAAGAAAATAGCTTTAGTCCTGACTTACTTAGTACTTTTCACTGGTCTTAACAAATCCTCTTACTTTTACACCTTTAGACTATCCGGAAAGTGGCTATAGTAACCTAAAATTAACTTTTAAAATTGTTTATATAATTATTGCTTACTTGGTTTTTGAACGCACGAAGCTGCAGGCAGAAGGTAACAGTTTTAGCGATGACCGTCGTCAACAAATTTCTCCTTTATGATAAAAATTAGTGAACTAACCTAATGTTGACATTTGAATTAAACAATGACTCCAGTTTTGGACTATTTTCAAGCAGAAAATACGTCCATGAATTAGGTTTGTGTGATGAAAATTTTCTTTAAAACATTTTCTGACAATATTTGAGTTCTATTACATGTTCTTAGAAACGGTCTGTGGTTTTTTCAGGAATGACATCTGCTTTGTCAGGTACACTTGTATGGTTCTGACTAAGTATTTTCTCAAGCACCACTTATTTAATACTTTTGTAGAAAACGAACGCTTTTAGTATTTAACTCGCTTCAATTTCGAAGATAACTGTCCGGTTACGTGACAAGTGTATTACTTAGAACGAACTCCTAGATCTTTCCGTTTCCAAAAGTGACGAGTTCACTCGTTAATTTATCAAGTGCGACACCTCCGTACGTACTGGGAATTAGTTGGATTTATCATATCGAGGTGCGAGGCGCTTCGAGTAGGGTAATAAGACCTCTCGCATGCGCACCGCAGCGGTAAAAGCATTTGACGACTCTCAGTGCCGCGCTTATCACCTGCCTCATTAGCGGCCATCCTAATTAAGCCACACCTCAGCGCTCGCAGCTACAGACTCCCTCGCACCGAGCCCCGTAGCCTGCGAAGCCAGGCGGTTGAATGCATCCGACCAGATACCGGCCTCAGAATAAATTACTCCGCCACTATCTGTACAAATTACAGCGTCGAGTAAACAGCGCTCTGACCACGACACGCAATGCGTCTAATTGCGCGCATGCGCCGTGGATAGCGAGGAACCTACGAACGGGCTGAAAGTGCTTCATCCCGCCGAGGGATGAGCGGGAAATAGGGAAGCAAGAAGACGGGAAGACATGAGAAGCACGCGTGGAAACTCCGAGAGAAGAGGTGCCGCGGTGGTGTAGTGGTCAGACTACTCGCCTTCCACCTAGGCGAACCGGGCTCCATTCCCGGCGGGGTCGCTCCTGGATTTTCGCACGTGGGAATCGTGCCGGACGATGCCGTTTTCTCGGGGATCTCCCCCCCCCCTTTTTTTTTCAATCCGGCGCTGCTCCATATTCATCTCATTTCACCCTCATCGGCTCTCAAGGGATGCTAAGAGCCGTACAAATCTCTCCACTCCACTCCGCTCCGAGAGGAGAATAATATTACACTAAGTAAAAGGTAATTAGCGTACACAACTTACGCGGAATACCTAGTAAAAAATTTTCAACTCCTCAAGGTCACATCTGACTATAATAAATCATTGCGACGGGCATTTCCAAGACTGGTATATGATTTCTTAGGAAGCTGAATTCCTTGCGAATTAGATTTGTAACACTAGGATATTATTACACGTAATAAAAAGCCAATGAATTAAACTACAGATGCCAGTTTGTATTTTTCTAGTTTCTCATAAGGCAACCCCGCAGCAAAGCCCTAAAAATTCCATTTTTTAACTATTCTCACTCATTTGTTCTCTTCTATACATATTATAACACTCAACGTCTCTCTGGCCGTCTGTTAGTGTGGTTATCACTCGAGAACCACGCATCCGATTTACGTGTTTTTTTTTTCATTCATAGCTATGTTCTCTGGCCAGGTTTTAGTATATATTTTGTTACGTAAAGTAACATAAGGAATAAGCAGTGACGTTAATAGTGAATCATGTCTGAAAAAAGTTTGCCACCAGCGCGCTCACTTGCAATACGCTGTCAAAACAAATTCCCGCCTATACTTTAAGAGATATCAAAAGTTTTGTGAAAGAGCAATTTTTCGCGAATCGGTTGACCGTACGCGGGCGTGGAGAGCCATGGNGTAAAAATGTTTTGGCAAAAACATTAATACCTATTTTAAAATAGATTCAGGATGCCAGTGCCCGAGTACCCATTGTTAAATATCCTTGGTACTTGATTAAAATGTTTTGTATATGATGTAGATCACAGCATACAACTTAGGCTCTCATATTCCGAAATTTTTTACTATTCGGTGGTACGTTTTGAAAACTGTAATCATTTGACTACAAATATTTACATTTTCGAGGTCCTTATACAACTATATTTCAGATAATGAAATAAAAAAATGATCGTGAAATATGGTTTTAAGGGCTTTACCTACTAAGCCGGCAGCCACGAACTGCAAATGGGGAATCAATGTTAAACGAAATTCCTTCTCATTGCGTCAATTTTAAAGATAACTATTTCAAACAAAACGTTTTCTACGTGAAACTCCTTAGGGAATGTTTCTATGTTAAAACATCTTTCAATTGCTTTTTTTAAAATATATTTTTTTTTCCTAAAATGTAATATCGAAACTTACATATAACAAAAAAATATGAATAAATGATTTTTTTTTATTTTTATTATTTTATGTAGCAATATTTTTTGTGAAAGCCGCGTCAATGCGCTTTTTGTTTCAAATAGTCGTCTTTAAAATTGACGCAATGAGCAGGAATTTCGTTTAACATTGATTCCCCATTTGCAGTTCGCAGCTGCCGGCTTGGCAGGCAGGGCCGTTAAGATGGAAGGAGAGTGGCTACCAATTGA
The DNA here is from genome assembly GCA_002778355.1 of Clitarchus hookeri. NCBI lineage: Eukaryota > Metazoa > Arthropoda > Insecta > Phasmatodea > Phasmatidae > Clitarchus > Clitarchus hookeri. The sequence goes on from NQII01001466.1 coordinate 209,489, forward strand.
ACTCTGCACCAGACTGTACAGCATGCATGACTCATTAGAAAATAGTACACACACTACCAAAATTGTCAGGAAAGTACGCTTTATGTTGCATATGAAAGAGGGATGCATATATTGTGCTATAATTTACTTATTTAAATATTTAACAGCTTAATAAATAAGAGTTTATTTTTAAATACAATTTTTAGCGTGCAATGGTGCCATTCGTCCACTCATGATACACCTTTACCTTTTCGCTGTTACCGAAATGCTACCCCCCTTGGTCCGAAAGCCGATGATCATCCCTTTTTGCAGCTTGGTATATTTCCATTTTGGATGCTTCAGAAAACAAAAACCTTCATCAAACAAGGCAATCATAAGAAATACTTTTAGTGTATGTAATAAAACATTAGTAATAATATTTACATATCATTTTTAATAATTGATTTTATGCTAATCCATTTTATCCATGAAAGTTATCATTTTTATAACTGAAATTAGTGTACATAAAATTAATTATCAACAATTTTTTAACATAATTACCAACATTTCTTTACATACAGCCGTAGTAATATTATAATGACTGCCCTATTTGACGAAAAAATGTTTTTACAAAATGAACTTTTTGATTTATTTAGATTGGAAATAAGCTCAAATTGCGGTGAAAGTAAATATTATTAATCGATTTTTTAAACATTTAAATACGTGTTGTCTAACAAAATAGTTTACAGTGTTACAAGATATATACATTGTACTTTTCTGATAATTATGATAGTGTCTGTACTACTTTTTAATGAGTTCTGAATATTGCACAGTCAGGTGTTGTGCTCCATTTGAAATCACTCTCCTTAAAATTTAGTCTACTTTTTATCTTTCAACGTAGGTATCGCCACTTGTACCATGTGGGTGGTTAAGAAGGGAGTATCAACGTTTGGGAGAGAAATACGGCGTGCTCCTCAACAGGGAGGAGATGAAGAGAGGTTGCGAGAGACAGAGGTCTGCGGAGAGAAAGGAGGGAGGCAGAGAAACAAAATATGTGTGGAGGCGGAGCAGGACGGAGAGAGCACGAGAGCGCACTCAGCATTTATCTGCGCGGACCCGCTACGCGCGGGAATGTGCCCTGCCCGGAGTGGGCGGGGACTTCATCTGCGGTGTCGGCTCGAGAGTCCAAAAGCCGGGACGCCATCGTGCCTGGAACCCGATTGACGACTTTCCACTGTCCTCCTCCAGCACCCCCTTCCCTTCCCAAAACATACACTCACACGACGGAGCCGTTAATCAGTCGGAATGTTTTAATCGCCGCTGACAGTCATCGTCTGGAACCTGATGGGCTGCCCGCCCACTCCATCAACCTCGAAAAATTACGGCCGATACCCCCCCCCNCACCTGCATCGGGTAAGTATCCTTACTCAGTGTCGCCGGCCGTATAAATATTTTATGACGTCTCCGTCAAAGGACACGAGGACGATGCCGCGATCTTTACGGCCGACACGGCAAGACAACGACACGACAGAAAAAGTATGTTAATCACTCTCTCTCTCTAACCTCGCGTGTAGTAGTATTTCTAGCGGTTGGAGTACTCAACGTGACTGATAGGATAGTAGCCCTGGCATAATCCCACAACGAGATCTCTCCCCTCTCACATCTTTCGCATGTCTCCTGAGCAGTAGGGCTGCCATATTTCCATCAGTTATGAGAGACGTTATGGTTAATAGGTTGTTTTTTATTCTCACTGCAATTTGTCGTGTGGTTCAACTTTTGCAGTGGTAATAACTCTTCATTTAATCACTCGTCCCCATCGCAAGAAACATTCAAAGAACACAGACTCGTCCACCTTAAGCAAAAATTGTGTATAGACAAATCAATTGAAAATGTTTATCCTCTGTGTTTCCTCGGCTACATAGCTCTGCAGTGGCGCGTGTCCGAAGTAGTTTTCCATCTAATCACTTACCAACACTGCAAGTATCACTTAAAAAATATATTAAAATATTTTACTTAACAACTCTAGTTTTAAAAAAACTCTTGTAGTCTTTATGTTCACAGAAATTTTACTTGTTACTAAATAATATTTTCGGGTGTATTTGACACTGTTTTAACAATTTGTATATACATACCGTATATATATATTTTTTTTTAACTCTATTTGTTTTGATTATTGTGCCCTTAATGAATAATTTTATTTCCTGCTTTACTTCCCACAGTCGTTGCTGCAATGTTCGAACAAAATCAAACCACGACAAATTACTGGACGTGTAAGGGAACATGTCTGCAGACGATGTGAGCCAGAAAAGAAAGAAAATAAACGGACCGGTAGTTACTGCTACTACGTTGATGCCGAACGTGAAACATCATCAGCCACTATAACTGTATTCCAGTGTTCTACAGCAGCGTTTAGTACTAATAATAATAATCCCGTCCTTGGCATTCTGCTATGAAATTCAGATTTATACTCCCGCTATCTGTCTGTTCGGCTCTGGAAGATCCCACAAAAAAAAATGTAAAAATTGCACATTATAATTAGTTTTAAAAAGCTTTCATTGGAGTTTATATTACCAATAATTACTAAAGCCACCGGATTTTATTTTTTGCAATCTTTACACATGCTTATGTATGCTCTTTTTTTGGCATGTGCGTGCATGTAATGTATGTATGGAGGTATTCTATTCATGCATGTTTTTATGCACCTGTCATGCATGCATGTGCGTGTGATGAATAATTGTGTAAGAAATTTTGATATTTCTATTATATAATATTTATATGTGCTCTCCTATGTGTGTATTATGTATATATACATTCATACACACATACATAAGAGTGTAAAGAATTTACGTGTAATAGTTTTTTGTAATTTCATGTATAAAATTATATTCATCTTTAATGTATTTCTTCTCCTCTATGATACTATCACGTTTGCTGTGCTTCGTATGTATTATTAGTGCTATTTCAGTATGTGTTGACTACTTTCAACTCCGTTGTCGATGATTTACTGGTAGACAATATCATATGCGCTTAATTTCGCCACCTTAATGAATGCATTATTACTCTTGCAGTGCAACTGAAAAGAACTACCCATTTTCCTCGCTAATTCTTTAGCTGAACTTCAATCTCGTATAGCTTCTGTGAAGAAATCGTTCTCTGCGGATCATAGAACAGACCGGCTGGCATTTGCTCAGTTAAATGAAATACCTTAATCGCGATGCCAGGCATTCCACGCGCCAATTTAGTATTGCGGAACGTGGAGACCATTTTCACGAGCACTACTTCGTAAGAAGACTTTGATAAAGAGGCTGAAATTAACAATTTCATACAGTTTCGTATAGGTTGTTTGCCTTGCCCCTTGGTAATCCTGGGACTTCGATATTCTGGATAAGTTTTCGGCTATTTACAGAACAAACAAATATTCAGAGCACAGGAGATATAAGACAAGTTGCGCTGGATTGCTACAAAAAAAGAGTGGTTTCCAATGACTAGGTATACCGTATTGATTGAGATGCGCATTGCACGGTGTTCGAAATACTCGTTTTTCTACGGGGACCGTGGTGGCTGAGCGGTTGACCTGCTCGCCTCCCACCAAGGCGAACCGGGTTCAATCCCCAGCCGGGTCACTCCTGGATTTTCGCATGTGAGAATCGTGCCGGAAGATGCCGCTGGTTGGTGGGTTTTCTCGGGGATATCCCTTTTTCCCCACCCTTCCATTCCGGCGTTGCTCCATACTCACCTCAATCACCCTCAACAACTCTCAAGACCTCGCTGTTAAGAGCCGCCCAAATCTCTTCACTCACTCGTTTTTCTACGAAACTGTTAAGCGTGCATCCAATATCCTGATCTATGAAAAGAACACACACTTCAGACGAGAGTTGTTGAGTGCTTTCAAGACGGCACGCACATTAGAAATTCCATTTCAGAATACTCCAAAATGGCTAAAAACTGCTTTTCAAAGCGCTTTGTCTCAAAATATATGCGTTAGATACATACAATACTACTCAAGGGCCCCGCATTGAACCTTCCTGCAGACGTTCCATTAATAAAATAATATGGTCACCGCTGAAAGTCCCATAGGTACATGAAGAGCTACGAGAACACTGCACGCCAGTTGAGAGGCTTGCCCTTAGCGGCTATGGCACCCTTGATGCGCGTGGCAGTGTCGCCCTTATCGCTCCCGCGCTTCTCGGTCTCGAACGCGGAAATAAGCTCTTGGATAGGCGGGAGCTTTAAATTCCGATCACGACCGGGTAACTTTCTCCTGCGAATCGACTTTCAAGTATAATGGGCCAGTAACGGTATACCGGCACAGAAATCAAGGAGAGCAACGTGTTTCATATTAAGTTCACCAGCGTCGCCGTAGAGAACGACTTCGTGCGGCGTGGCGGGACTGGACGTTCATCGCACGGGTCTGGAGTACTCCGTCGGATCGCAGGACGGCTCAGCGGCGACAAAAATGTCCATGTAACGCGAAATACGATGGTGTCGGGCGTCGACCTGGTATCCCTACAGAGCCGTTCAGTTTAAACACGATCAATCTCCGGTTCACACAAGTAAAAAAAAAAATCAGAGATGGTTTCTGAGACAGCGAGAAATTGACTATCTGACGTGGCCATCTCGGTCATCTGACTCGAATCCCATAGCAAATGTGCGGGGACAAATGAAACGCTAATATAACGATACATTCAAAACGTTTCCCTTCGGGCTCATGCGATGCTTTCTTGGAGATATTTCTTGATTATTAGGAAGAACTTCTGAACGCCAGAAAGCTATTTGCGGAATCTCGTCGATAACCCACCTGGATCACTGAACATGTGTTGTCGATGGTAATGAAAAATAGACCTGGTACTAAAAATGTATTTACGAGAAATAGTTTTTAAGAATTAAATTGGTTTTAAAACAATGAAAGCAGTTTTTAATTTAAGCAATTATATAAACAATATCGTTTTTATACTACGTTCACTTAAGTGAAAATGACGTTAAACAATACAGGTCTATCCCAAGCTCGTATTAATTTATACCATCTTATAGAAACTCACACATACGGTTCAAACTGTTTTGTTGAATATATTTTTACTTTTAACTACGTGCTAGTAAAGTAAAAAAATAATAATAAGGAAGATTCGATCTACTCTCTCCTTTCAATTAGTGATTAAATCTATACGAAAAATATGACGCTGCAAGTGCATTGCTTTCATGAAGTTCTGAGCGTTGTGTCGGTAGCTTGCCGACACATAATGGAGTTAGTACTCCGTCTCTACTTCGTTCAGGGGTAACTTCCCCGAAAGCCGAGGGACCCCCCTCCCCCCTTTTACCCTGGTAAAAAAAAGGTAACGTGGAAGGGTTTGCGAAAGCAGTTTACAGCAATTACTTTTTTTGCATTGTATTTTAGGGCTCTAAAAATTTTACGTATTTTATAAACTCCCCAAAAATATCACAGAATACATTTATAACAGTCCAAGGTGGTCGCCCAAGTACAAAATTATGATAAAAATAACTATACAAGATTATATACAAAACTCCTCCAATTCAAATGGAAATTACTTCATAATACAACTTTAAATGAAAAAAAAAAAATGCCCCATACAGAAAATACCTATCTTTAACTATGGCATATTAAAGCAACCCCCCTTCCCCCCAGTAAAAGAGTTCCGCGCTTTTTTGGCTCCCTATGCTTGTCTCTCCCACAAGGCATGCAGCCAACCCTTTTGTTTCTTCCGCGCCGTTCTCTGGAATAATTTCCAACGGGCACAAAATGTATAAGGCGCCCCTCAGTGACTTCCCATACGATACCCATACTCACAGAAGGTCTTGGAGACTAGAACGAGAAGGTGGGGAGCGACGCTAAGGCGCGAGCAAGCCAGTATCTTACCGCCGCTCGCGCAAGCAGCAGTACAACGGGGCACCCAGGTGAGATTCACGTCCCCGACGTCGTCAGCGGCTCCCACGCAGTTGCCCGAAGACCAAAAATCGCAGGACGTTATTTCTCTACATGGGTGCTCGTTGTTCGATGTGACACCATCACAGCGTCAAAAGCTGGAATGCTGTGACATTATTTTAGTATTTTATTATTTTACTTTACTTCTTTTGACAGCTGTTTTCTTATTGAATTTATGCTTTCTTAATTACAAAATATCAAAACGGAAATTTAATAAGTAAATTACAGAAATAATGATTTACTTCAATCCGTTTTTATCACATAAACGCAAAATGCTTTCTCATTTCTCCAACTCTGGCACAAGCCACTTTGTAAGCTGTTAGGGTTTGCCTAATAAAATGCGATGTCGCCATGAATACACGCGTGAAACACTCTGTTATAAACAAAATATGTTAATTTCCTTATTTTAAAAACCTTCTGCCAAATTTTTTTTATTATCTCATTTTGTTCAGATCAAATTGAGTTATTATATTTTATAAAAGTAATTATTAATTATAATAGGAATTATTATATCACACAGAGTATCATTTGTTGCAAGATTGACAAGACACTAGGGCACTTTAAGTAGTAGATACAGCCAATTCTGCCTGCCTTTAAGCAGCATTACTGCCAAGATTAGCTTTACACTTCCAAACATGATTTATATTGCAATTAACATTCCATACAATAACTTTTAATTATAATTAAGCTTGTCATAATTGTGGTGTAGATACAAATCATTCCGATTCATTGTTAACCACTCACTTTGAAATCAGTTTTGGAAAATTAAACCTTCTGTGACCGCATATACTATATATTTGAGCAAAAACACTGAACGAAATGCTTATATTCGTGAAAGTATGTGTTGCAAGGTAAGTCAAATAGCTTAATGACTATAGTTTCATTTTCAAAATATTTCTGCTCAAAAGAATTTAGCAAGTAATCACACAATCAAAGAGTCTATGCCTTATGGAAGAGTGCTGTACGTGCTAAACGACAGCTACAAACAGAATTTCCAGTATGATTAATATAACATTTTTAGCAAGAATTATACACAAGTAGGAAACACCCTTAACCCGTAACAACATTAGCCGGATAATTTTTTTTTTTCCCTGCCCACTAATTTCTCTTTCCCGCATTCTGTTTTTAAATAATAAATTATAGTACTGCTGCCAATTGTACCTAATTTAAAGCAACCTTAAGCTTCCGTCGATGAGGACGGTTAAGTGATTTTTGTACAATTTTTATACGAGTCAGGGTGCTCAGAACGGAAAGACTTCAGGAAAACCGGCTTACCGTCACTGGGAAAAGCGGACATGCGAGCAAGTTCAAACGAGTGTTTTTATTAAGTAATACGTCACACACATAAACATACGATACAAGCCGACAGTGTCGGAGCTGAATGAAGATCTTTCCGCGGTCCCTTCCAGACTGGCGCCTAATTACTTCGTCTCTGTGGCAATCCCTCCACCTACTCACCATCTCGAAACCCTAGGAAAAAAAAAAAAAAAAAAAGAAGGGTATCTGGCTTATTCGGGATTCCGTCCTCGCGCCATGGCGCTGGTGTCCTCGAAAGAGACAGGACTAATTACAACAGCAGGACCGTGTAGCTGGCCGCGCGGTGCCTCTCAAAAGCTCTTCCCAGTTTGCACCCGCTCCAACCTCTCTTCACTTTCCAAAAACCCTTGCACCCTCCGTGCTCCAAAAAAAACTTTTCCAGTTCCCGGGGGCGATAAAACAGACACGCCCTCCTCGACTCTCACTCATCTATCGATATCTGTCAGGCTGACCTCGACTATGAGCTTTGCTGCTGCGATCTGCCGGGTGCTCTGCGAACTACGTGTACCGACCTGGCTCCAGCTCCGTGCGCATGCGTTAATTTGTCCACGCAAAAAAAAAAACTGCTATTCGGCCTTGATGATATACCTACAAATATCCGCTTTCTTTTCAAAAAGCTTTCAATGCAGAAAGAACATTTTCGCAGAAGAATGAGTTATTCACACCGTCATTTTAAAATTTTAAAGTCTTTGTGCACTCGTTTAAATGACTGCTGCCTCAAGAAGTGTATGTTTTTGCACTGCCCGAGTATGAACTGTAAAAACGCCTGACTTCGTTCTGGTTAAGCAGGAAGCAGAAACATCGAGGTAAACTCACGCCTTAATGTGTAGTACTAGAATTTAAAAGGAATCTGAAGGAAAACTGTCAGCTTACTTTACAATGCTGTATCTCTCTCTTCCTTCCTAGCTGGTTCTCTCTTTCCTGTGTTTGTTTATGCCTGACATGTAATTCTGCAAGTTTCTCTCGTATCGAATATTCTGGAAACTAACTCAAATCACGGAACGGAAATAGAATATCAATACAGTTTTTTTAATGAAAATGGCTTACTTTAGTTTATCCATAGGGAAATAATTTTCTACGAATATTTACAGTTATTTCTACATATTTTACGAATGTAAGATAAGTACGCAATAATTAGCGTATTTGAAGATGTTTTGCAAAAAGTTCCAAGAGATAAAAAACTTGCACCGCCCGGGAATCGAACCCGGGTCGCAAGAATGGGAATCTTGCATGATACCACTACACCAGCGGTGCTTCTTGATGAACCCTATTCTTAAGAGCATTTTATTACGTTAAAATTGCATTCATGTATCTGTGCTATGTATGCATTGATCATACAGTCATGATGAAGGGCAGTGTGAATGCAAGTACCATGCAAAATTCGTTTAGTATATTCTTTGCAAATAAGGCGTTTATTTATCTTATCAAGCACTCAAGAACGAACCTGTTTGACGTAGGCCCCAGTGCAGTGGATTACGCAATACGCAAAGGGACCTGGGCGAATGCCTTCCCTCAGAATGCGAATTTTTTGGTAGTTGTCACCACGGTGGGATTTAAACTTTTTGCTGAAGGGGGAAGGGGGACTATTTTTATTTAATTCGAGACTTTCTGAGATTTGGTATAAAGAGTATGATATGACTTACGATTGAAATATAATAATCTGCACATCATTTGTAAAGATTTGTTTCTTTTAAGTAGTATATGATACCTAAACCTACTGGAGATACGTAAGGTCAATATATTCTATACCAATGGAAATCCAATGAATATAAGTTATTTTTAACGGCAGATTTTTAGTAATAGAATATATGGTAGGCAATGTAAGGAAATTTAACATTGAAAATCGCACAAACTAGGATAACATTTTTTAAATAAATCTTATTATTTAACTATAATAAAATGTATTATTACACTTCAGGCCGGAAATCATTTTCCCTGGCAGGGAAATAATTTTCCTTACATGAGAACCCCCCTTCCCATCACCCCCTCACAGTCACCCCTAAATTGATTCGCACACTGGTTATCACAGTATGACGTCGGATAGGAAAGTAACTTCCATGACTTACTGGCGTTACATAAGCATAATCTGTAAATATGTGATTTTAATTTTGATAATTTATAAGTTGTCAGCCAAATAAAATGTTGACATTTGTCGAATGCATTTATAGTCATGTTTGCGTATTTATCTTTAAAAAATGTCAGAGGAACACACATGAGTTTGTAATTAAACAAGCTTAATAACTGCTAAGTTTTTATCTTGAAATTAAACAAATTTCTCAGAGGAAACCCCCCTAGACGCCTATTGTATGGGTGGCCATGATTTTCTATTGCAATCCCCTTCTCCCTCCCCCACCACAAAAAATAAACCTGCACGTTCGTCAGCCCCTTCCGAAAAATGTGTCTGTTTAAGCCACTACCCCAGTGTGTTACATGCTGTGAACCCGCCAAATACATTTCTACAGCATCGCAAACTATTAATAGGAAAAAATTATATAACACGAATCAAAAACATAGAAGCCTATACCATTCGTTTTTACAGAGAAAACGCAAACGAAGATGGTGGTCAGGCCACAAGCAGGGCCATAATATAAAGTAACACGCTCAAGTTATACCTGCACTACAAATATGCCTCACATTTTCACAAAAGTAATCTAAATTCTTTCAGACAATTCTGATATCGAGATGTGGCAGCCTGAATTGTTATATATCTAGGGAGGCTACAAACACTAATTATGGTGACAGACGAATGATGACATGAAACTAAATATGGGCAACCGATGATTTTTTTTTTTTTTTTTTTGATTCATTCAACAGAACGGGTCACTAACTTGTTAATTCGTAGATCAATATGATAGAATTCACGAACTTTCTGAAAACACGCGCTCGAAGAACATCGTGAATGTTGTATAAAAATTGAGCAAAAGAAATTTTAATGGGTTTTTGATTAACTTTCTGAAATAATATCAGTACTGCCTGTATCTTACTTAATCGTTTCGGTATTCGCAAAAAATAAGCCCGCTCGGGAAAAAAAATTACTGCGCAAGGTGATGTTACGTAATGTCTCCATTATAAACACGATTTAATCAACTCGTACACTCTGCAGAATTACCTCCTTCAATTGTTTTATTTATACACAACTTTCTTGCTTTGACTTCCTTTGGAAAAAACAAAACATTTACAACTTCTTCAGGTACGAAACATGTCACCATTTTTCAGCGTAGGAATAACAATTTGGTTGGTAGGCCTACTGGCAAACATGAATCACGCCCGGCTAATGGCCTCCATTAGTAAAACTGACAAATGTTTTTTTTCCATGGAAGATGCTAGCCGAATGAGCTTGTTAAGTACTCGTCCGAAACTTCTACGTTACAGAAACTTCTCTTCATTTTTGAAATTAGTGGCGTAACAACTGGATGGGGTTCAGTGTGTTCACTGAGATGCACTGATATATTACTAATTAACTGTTATAATGTATTTCTGAAACTCATATTACATTTTCGCTTATGGGTCGCATATATTTTTCTACCTTTTATTCAGCATCTACATAAGGTTTTGATAGCACCAAAATTTAATTTATAATAGAAGAAAAAATGTCTTAAGGGAGGCGCCTAAAGGCATGCCCCCTCCTAAGTTGTAGACTTGTTGCCACTGTTTGAAATGATCAGTAAATTTCACGTGAAAGTAGAGAGATACCAAATAAATAGATCGTGGCGGGTGAATGTACATAGCGCACAAATTATTATAATTTTTTTAAAGAATAAATGTGTAGCTATATTATAATATTTATTCTTTAATATACATATTTTGTTCTTTTATCAATTTTTCAAGCCGTTTTGCAATGGATAGAGTTTCCTTATTGTTGTTCCTTTTCTCTGTAATTTCGTAATAAATTTATGCAAGGGCAACATTCGTATTATACTATGAATGTGATTCAACTTCATCACTGCCATTAAAATTCAAAAACAAGTCCAACTAAATGTTGTAAAACTTTCTTTTTAAACATAAAGTTTATTTTTTAAATAATGTGTATTAAGATCGGCGGCCTCCGCGTAGACTTAGTTTCCGCACAAAGGTATTCCGTAATATCTCAGAAATTATTAAGATACAGGAAAAAAAAAAAGAAAAATGAATGTGAAAAAATTCGTACTCGTTTAGCTTTTTAATTTTTTTAAAATATTTTTATGTATTTCATATAATAGATTTGCAACACATATTAATAAATGGGACTTTTGGACTTGGAAGTTTTGTTCATATGTGTCATGTTTAATTGGCTACTTCTGGCTTCATCTTTCGTTTATTTATACCCACAGATAAGTGACTCATTACCACAGAGCTACAAAGTTTCCCGTGCTCTCATAGATATTTTGAATTGCCTTCATAATTCCGTTGTAATGATATTTTTAGTACACTTTCATTACCATAAATCAAAAATCTTTAGTTACAAAAAACGTAAAAAAAAAAAAAAAATGGTGCAACAAATATCTGTTCAAATTAACGCCATTAAATTGCTCAAAGCTGTGGGTTCAGCTAACAAACATATTTGAAAAATCTATATAAACACCCAAGACTATATATAATCCATGAAAACTCTTCAGAACAAAAAACGGATTGCTAGTTTTTCAATGTTTCACACTGCCGCTAGATGCGTCCAGCTTGCTCTTTCTGTATTTTAATATTTATGCCAGACGAACACTTCTATTTTGAATTGCTGACTTGCGATCACATTTGTACAGTGGTTGTACCTACTAAACTTAATTTTTATAGTTATCATACTGTTATTTTTTCGATTTTGTGATTAATTTTGTTATCTGGTTTTTTTACTATAAACTTGACCGCTTATCTTTTTAAAGTTGTAGGACAGTTAATTTTACAAACAACATTTCGTGGAAAACTGGTCTAATTTTAATAAGTTAATAAAAACATAGTAACCTATATATATGTGTATATGTATATGTGTATATATATGTATATATATACATATATTGTATATATATATACATATATAAACCCCACAGAGCCGGACCACGCATAACGGAAGCTCACGGTCGTTGCGAGCTGCAGCGCGTAACACTATATATATATATATATATATATATATATATATATATATATATATATACATACATACANGAACACCTATACATTACTATTTTATCACGAAGTTTCGTTTCTATAACTAAAAACTGTTGTTTTATGACCACGTAAAATAAAATGTATTATTTAATGTACGAACTCTTTCTTAACCGCGTATTTTCTGCTTGTGTGATGTGCTTCGGCACTGCTCTCAGTATAGCCAACGTAATATTAACTTTTGTTCGTTCGTGCGTCAGCTGATACAGGATTTTGTAAATGGTCGTTGGTTGTTTTGAATATATTAAGTTGCTACTCACTGACTGTCAGAATGTGGCCTTCTTATATGAAATGAACTATNTTGTTTTGAATATATTAAGTTGCTACTCACTGACTGTCAGAATGTGGCCTTCTTATATGAAATGAACTATAGCTGAGTGCGGTAATCGAACGACATGCAGAGGACGGACGACGACGGGAGATTGCGAGGCGACGGCGGACGAGGTGTTTGTGGCGTGAACGGACGAGAGGGCGTGAAAACCGACGAGTGAAGGCTACTGTGCGTGCGGGCGCTCGGAGAACTTTAGAACATCGCGGACTGGTGGGATCTGTACTATACCGAGGTGGGACTGAATAACGCGTGATACGGAGTTTATTGTAAATATTGGAACTGTCAAATATGGACATATAATTTGTAAAATAATTGAATAAGTTTTGATACACTGTCTCTTGGAACTGATTTTTAATTATTTATTAATGTTAATTTCTTATAAATAAATGGTATTGATTGAAATAATTAATTGTAAACAGTAGTAAGTGATATCAAGTTATTGTGAGATGTTGAGTCGAGAGAATTTTGTTTGTAGTTGTAAATAAAATTAGGGAATTATAATTAACTTTTATGTAATTAAGACCTCCATCCCTTAACGAACTTGGTTTAGCCCACTGACTCTAAGAAAATTGTAACTATATATACATATAAATCTTAAAATACAAAAAAATGTACACGTCTTTGTTGCTATCGTTTGCTCGACATAAGAACAGTTATTTCAGCCAAGGATAAAAATCAGATACTTATAGTTCTGCACTGCAACCATATAATCCGCAATATCTGGAACGTTTTCATATATACCTAACCCGAATTCTATATATATACATATATATATATATATATATATATATATATATATATATATACGCTNCTCTGCATTTTAAGTTGAAAGAAAAAATTCAGCTTAGTTCTGAGAAGACTGAACTACTTTTTCTGTATTAAGGTTAAGAATGAAGGTAAACAAACCATAAAACTGGTGACTGAATTTTCGAATAGACTGCGAGGAAACCGTAGCTTACGTGATTTACAGTACGCAAAGTTTTGATAACGTAAGTTCATTTTCAAGTTAGAAAAATATGTTTTTCCACATGCACACCCGTTTTAAAAATGCGTCTGAAGAAATGTAACCTGCTACCTCCTTATTACTGGCAACAACGCACTAATTCTCTATACCATCAGTAGGGGCAGTGATATTTTGCGAAAAGATTTCGAGACGAGATACAGTCCAAAGCACTATAGGGTCGTCCAGCTTCTTTGATTGGCTAAAAAATGTTCGGGCCCGTTTTAACCGTTTGCGCACGAATCACGATGGTTCAGTGTCGGAGTTACTTAGTCCTGAGTGGCTTGGTCAAAGACGGACACGGCACCAGCAGCCAATGGAGGCATAACAACAGCTGAGGTGTGTATATAGTATTGAAGTCTACTGTGTGCTACGATTTTTACGCGAAAAAATCACTGGCCCTAACCATCAGTATCCTGTTACAACCTGAAAAAAAAAAAAAAAATGTGTTTGCGGTAAAATAATTTAGGCCTGCGCGAATTTTTATCGGCGTTTAGTCGATTATTCCTCTGGGGCCGGTTGTAAAACAAGAACCGAGAACACGTCGCAAGCGAAAGAGCTTTGAGTTTCTTTGTGTCGCCAATGAACGCCACGGGGAACTGGGAAAGTCGCAATCGGCGCGTCACGTGTTTTGGCCTCGGAATGTGCGCGCGGATTGTGCGTCTGAGAATGGAAGACATCCCATGATGCTCGGAGGTAGCGACCGCGGGAGAAGGAAAGATGTACGAAACCTGCCGTTGGGACGTACATTTTGCATGCATCAGGCCACAACAACTCGAATAGGATAACGAATCCTTACCGAAGATACCCGAAGTCGAAGTTCTACAGTCTTACAGCTTCGGAATTTTTTTTTCAAAACTGTATAATTAAACAGAATATTTACTACGTGTACATCGCGTAAATACACAATAAACAGTCACGTAGTTTTTCTCTTTGTATTCATTGTGGTTTCGTAGAAACACGTGCTTGGTTACATATTTTCATTTTCCTGTTTATGAGCCTCTCACATCTGTTAATTCGTTGCCACGTGCATTTTCGCGAATATCTGCATGAAACTGTTTGTAAAGAAGTGTTTCGTTTTAAAGACAATGATTCTTATTCTCTCAAACACTGAATCAATCAATAATTTTGTCCATAAAACCTAGAACAATATTAAATTAAAAAAAAAAAAAAATACAGATTGGTGACGTTATGCGCTTTGTCTGTCAACATAACAAAGCGAACATTTGTAGTTTACTCCGTGTTTCAACGTTGGCGGCATCGTAGAACCTACTTCGGCGAACATATAAATATAATAAGGCTCTCTCTTATTACCTTTGAGTTACATCTCTATTCTTGTATGCCCCTTGGTATGCGTGTATTTGGGATAGCGCTTCGTAATGTTCTCACGCCGTAGAAGGAAAATAAGGGAGAGTGCGCGTCCAAGGTGCGAAGGAGCCACTCTGTGTCTCAACATAGGACTGCTTTTCTGCCAACTCAACTACCATAAACGAAGTGGGTAGTATTTGAGGTTAGAAAACTGTTTAAATAAACGCGGGTTCTGAGATGTTTATACAATTCCTGTAACCAATTTTTAGTGCAGTTAGATTGAGTTCAAATTGGTAAAGGTATTTTATTCATGGAAAAGTGCTTGTCTTTTGAAATTTAGGATATAGACAAACACTTCCATCATTTTTGACTGTTTGACTTTGACCGTTGTATTGGTGTGGGGTAGCGTAGGTACGGTTGCTTCTACTACAGATTTGGAAGATCAATGTAAAAGGTTTGGCAAAGGAAAAATTTCCCCCACTAGGTAAGCGCTAGTGTCGCATGTGTACCAGATTTTCTCTATTTTCTGCGTTAAAAAACAGTATAGTTGCAATGATCATAAATATTATATGAAGCGGCGGAAATATTCCTTATGCCAAACTCTCCCATAAGATCCTAGTTTTGTTTCTAACCTGAATAGAATTAACCTTAGCGTAGGTCAATATTGGGGTGCATGCGCAGAAGGCGATAATCGGTCAACCTCACATTTTGCCTATGTTCTCACGAGAAGGCGAGGGATATTTGTCCCTCGCACGACGGACCAAAGAGCCTTCGACAGGCAGGCGAGACGTCGAAGTGCCGAGAGGCAAAGCACGACTAGTTTCCTGACGACGGCGTGGGCGTCGAGTATTACGAGAGTGAGCTGTCGCTTCGAAGCCCGCTCAAGGTCGGTCAGTCTCTGCAAGACTCGTGTTTACGGCATTCCAGTCGCAGTCGACGGAACTGATAGCAAGCCTCATCGCCCAGCGTCAGTTAAATGCCTGTTAGCTCAGAAAATAAGCTGTTGTAACGTCTTCCCCCCTTCTTAAGAAGATAGAACTTGTTCTCTCTCCAGCACCTCAAAAATACACGGATCGCTTGCGAGGTGACATAAATATGGGAGGGGGCCACGGTGGCTGAGCGGTTAGAGTGCTCTCCTCCCACCAAAGCGAAACAGGGTTCGATCCCCGGCCGGTTCACCCCGGATTTTCGGCAAGTGGGAATCGTGCCGGACGATGCCGCTGGTCGGCGGGTTTTCTCGGGGATCTCCCGTTTCCCCCGCCCCCTGCATTCCCACGCTGCTCCATACTCACCTAACTTCACCCTCATCGGCTCTCGAGACCTCGATGTTAAGAACCGTCTAAATCTCTTCACAAACTCACTCACAAATCCGTGTTGCAAAGGAAAGTAACAAAATCGGTTTTCAAGTTTTCAAAAAAATTTCCACATTTCTTTGATTGTAAAAATTAGATACGTTTTTCAGGTAGATGATAGTGGCTTCCAATGGAAAACTGCACTCGAATGTACAAAAGGCAGAAATCATTAAAAAAAAAAAACACACACACACAACACACTGTCATAAAGGTACGGTTTACGTTGCATATGAAAGATGAATCCTTATACGTATTTCGTAACACTGTAAAATATTTCGCTACAATTTCTTTATTTTGGTGTTTTAAAAATCAACTAATCGAAGTCTAGTTTAATCAAAATTGAAGCGTATTTCCACTTTGTATGCTTCAGAAAACACATTTCGGGAAATCCCCCCTCCTCCCTCACCGTCACCTCCCCNATCCTTTTTAATTTAACCACGAACGTTATCATTGTTATATTTTAAAGTCATTGGAATAGCAACCGTGGTGACAACGTTGCTACCATACCCAGGTTTTTCCGGTTTTCGGTTACCGGAAGGATCCACACCCGAATTTTCGCATGTAGGAAAAATGGTCGACGTTGTAGTTGTCTTCTGGTGGGTCTTAACTTCTTATTGTAGTGTTTTGCCCCCCCCCCCCTTTTTTTTTTTNCCAAGGTTGTATTCCATCACTCCTTCCTGAGGCCTCATTCCATGTCAGCCCCATTTCCTCACCTACGATTTTAGACGGGCTTTCAGAGTCCGGCCACGCACGTGGGCCTGCCGTCGCCACAAAGCAGGGAAGATAAAGAGACGCAGTTCGTTGGAATTTTCTTGACCCCTTATTTGCCTACATGTCGAGCCTATTAGCTAGAATTGGTTGCCAGTGCAGCATTTCACGACATCCGTTTTTTCGAATTTTAAATTGAAATAGGTTTTGCTGTAATTTACAGTGCGTAACCTTTAAAAATAATCACTGCAGAGACAGCTCTTTTATTTTTAATTTTATTCGTGCTAAAAAATGCAGTAGATATCTTAATTTATTGCAACATTTAATCCCTTACTATTGGCATAAAATTTATTCAGCATAACGTCACTTGTGAATATACACGTACATTAAAAAAATGGCATTTAAAAGCATGGACCGCTACCTTAAAACCACAAATATTTGTATATAAAGGCTGCTCACGGTAAAGTGACCACTGTTGGAAGCCCTGCTGATCTGCGTGTATGCACATTTCATATACTTCCGCCATATTTACAATTAACATTGCCATGGGCATTGTCACATTATTCATTCATCGGTCAAGTTAAACTGTGCAATTATTATAAAAGTAAATATTTTACAACTTCTCTAATTCATACAATTATATGCATTAGAAATATAGAAAGTAAGACAAATAATTTCAGTGTTCTTAAATGTATGCCTATCACTTTTAATTCAGCGTTAAGACATGGAACTACTTTCTCTCCACCGTTACCAACTTCAGAGGGCGCATATCAGACAGTGTACCCTTAAAATTTATGCAGGCAGGGGTGATGAAATTTTTTAAAGGTTGATTTCAAAAGTGCTTACTTTATCTTGAACAACTTTTATCTACGTGTATTGCAGCATTTAATCCCTCACTACTGTTATAAAATCCACACTTACTACATGACCTCACATTTAATGACTACGTCTCGTGGGACTGCAGCTTTCTTTAAATCGCCGATACATTCTATACGTAACACAGTCGCAGAAAAACATACACGGTTAACTGCGATTTTATTATTTACTTTCGGGTCAGTTGCGAAATTAGAAATAATTTGTACAGCTAGCATCGTGCAGTTCGCGAATTAACACTCCCGCAGTTTCTACGCTTTGTGCGGACGTTGCGAAAAAACAGATTATCTTTTGGATCAGTGCCGACAATAGGTATAAGGGGTTTGGTCCAGCTTGAGTTTAAAAAATCTGCACAGGAGAAGTTTGTCAATATAAGTAAAAATTTCACCTTAAGACTTACAAATGTGTAGTAATAAAATAATGTTGTCTGTAACATTAACAAGATATTATTTATTACTACTAGCAAAACTTTAATGTTTACATGGTTGTTCAACTCATTCTGTCTCTTTAGTGTCCCAAATTCTTCTTGTGAAGTTTAGACCCGCGGAGAGAAAAGGGAAAAATGAGGGGGAGGAGTATTTTATATATACACTAGTGGAAATGCATTTTAAGAACGCCCCATAAGAATACTGGTATATGTCCGGAAGTTTGCACACAAGAAGACGGCAGCGGTATGTGGGACTGATCAAAACATGAAGTCCCTGGAACACGCAGAACTTTAAATGCAACGCATACAGCAGATGCCTTAATAAGGCGTGTAAGCACCTCGAGCGGCCACACGCGCATCAACTACGGCATGTAACATGTCGTGCGAATGCTGGTTGTCTCTTTGGGGCACGGTATCCCACGCTCGCCGCACTTCTCGACGTGACTGGGCGACGGCCGTTGCCGAAGCTGGGCTGGATGTCGGCCGCCGTCCCCGTCATGTCCCGCTCGTGCTCGACGCGTTGTTGAGGTCTGGGGACCTAGCGGGCCAGGGTGGAACGCGTACACCGTGTAGAGCACGCTGTGTTGCCCCAGCGACGAGGGGACGCGCGTTATCGTACTGGGTGTGATTGGTTCCTATCAATGTGTTCGAAATACGGCCCGAAGGACAAGATTGACGTTAGGATGTATGGCACACTCATGTTCCCCTGAATGAATACTGGAGGCGATCGGGATGTGTAGCTTATGCCCCCCCCCTTTCCCCTCCCCAGCAATTCCATAATCTCAGGCGTGGGTTCGGTATGGCGAGTGCAGATACAGGATGGATTGTTCTGCTCACCAGCACGTCTGTGAACGCGAACACGACTATCGTCTTTTCCAAGGCAGAAACGAGTCTCGTCACTGAACACCACTGCTCTCCATTCGCCTCTCCAACTCTCTCTCTCTCTCTCTCTCTCTCTCTCTCTCTCTCTCTCTCTCTCTCTCCCGACACCGCCGGAAACGTTAAGACGATGAGCAGGTGTCAGGGGTAAACGTGTCAGAGGATCTATATAATGTAAATCTACCTTCAATAATATATTGCTTATTTTTCGTGCTGAGACATGTGGGGGACACAGTGGTTCTGATTGCACGTGCGGTTGCTGTTCTGTCAGTCGGGGCGGCGCGAACCATCACTTTGTCCAGGCGCTCGTCAGTGCAGCGAGGTGGCACTGCTGGCGCTAGGAGGTTGTGGGAACCCTTAGTCGCGCCCCAAGTGAGTGGCAATTCAGCGGCACGTCCATCCACCTTCTCGGAGTCCCGCTACACGGCCACGCTCAATCACTTAACTGTTTAATTTGTTCTCGCCGTCGGCTTGTACACAACATATTTATTTTTCACTATATAAATTGTTACAATTTCAAGTTTACACCGAGAAGAGATTTCGTTGAATCAAACGAAGCTTGTTTGGCGCAACCAAATGAATTGTTTGTGCAGAAACAACAAAATATTTTGTCGTTGAAACCAAATTATATTATTGTTCATATTTGGTTGCGACAAACGAAGATTTTATTAGTGAAACTAAATATATGTTTGTATCTATGTATATTAAACAGTGTCGGTTAATACAAAGAAAACTTTGGAAACCCGATCGAGTTTCGAACCTGGATTATCTGTGTACGAGCGCTACGCCTTTACAAGCTCGGCCAACGTGAATCACACATCATTTTCGTGTTATTAAATAAATACGTTTCAAATACTGGATAACGTGCGCAGATAAATATTTCAGGTTTTAAGCTATACTTTTTGGTTCCTTGTTGAAGTTGCTTTTTTAGGACGTTTATGCCATTAGTAAGCATTAATAAACGCACTAACCAACACTATTACTATCCTTAATTGTCACAAAATATGAAAATAAACTCTCGAGCAGTGTTTTGGAAATCAA
Source organism: Clitarchus hookeri (assembly GCA_002778355.1). Taxonomy (NCBI): domain Eukaryota; kingdom Metazoa; phylum Arthropoda; class Insecta; order Phasmatodea; family Phasmatidae; genus Clitarchus; species Clitarchus hookeri. The sequence continues at coordinate 229,751 of NQII01001466.1, forward strand.
TCAAATAAGTTGCCAGACAAATATATACAGTTGATTCAACCAAATATTTTATTGACAGTCTAACTTCTTTTGACCCGTCATAGAGGTTTTATTAATTCAAGCGTGTATTTTATTAGATGAGCAAAATCAGTTTCGTTGCATTTTAAGTTTCGTTTACTCAATAAAATATATTGCTCGTGCAACTAACTATATTTTGGGATCTATACAAATATTTTATTGGCTGGAACAAATCTTTCTCTCAGTGTAGTTTACAATAAAATTAGCAAAAACCACCTTAATTAGTAACAAAAAAATATTTACAAATGCGCTTTTTTTTATGAAAAGCAAAATATATAAGTTTCACTAGCGGACCACGTGGACCATAGTTTTAGAATTGCTGGTCTACCTCATATTTAGTCTATGCTTCGACCCGCACCACCGCAGCCTCCCCCCCCCTCCGGCTGCGGTGGTGTAGTGGTTAGACTACTTGCCTCCCACCTAGGGGAACCGGTTTCGATTCCTGTTTCGCATGTGGGAATCGTGCCAGACGATATCGCAGGTCAGCGGGGTTTTCTTATGGATCTCCCGTTTCCCTAGCCCTTTCATTCCGGCGCTGCTCCATGCTCACCTCGCTTCACTCTCGTAGGCTCTCAAGACCCCGATGTTTAAGAGCGCGCCCAAATCTTTCCGCTCGTCCCTGCAGCAGCCGACGTCGCTCGACGGCAATTGAGTCGCCACGCGCACCTGCCCGGGGAGGAACAAGGCCACAAGCGACTCCCGATGACGGACGACGTAGGATCGCCCCGGGTCGTGAATTAGGCCTCCCGGGCACGCCCAACAACAAGGGCCGACTACCCGCCCCCTCCAACCATACATACACTTTTTTTTTCTATTCGGGCAAACAATCACGCCGTGTTTCCGATACAACCAGTCCACGAGTCGCGCGCGGGAGAGGGGGAAAGAGAGCATGTATTTATGCCCCACCACTCGCCACTCCCCGGGCAATATTTCTCGTCGATGACCTCGGGCACCAAGCTGTACAAGTGATCTGCAATTTATTACGCCCGGTAACGTCGCTCTCACCTTCGGCGATCACGTAATGCACGGTCGAGGAAACCGTTCGGCAGATGAAACTTATTCACACGTCGATTTAATTTACGGCGGATTGCCCTGAGTTATGAGATGAAAAACAGCATGTCTTGCTCGCATTCGGGAGCTCGTGATTTCGATGCCACAGCTTGTTTTTACATTCACACACCGGAAGGGGAAAAAAACAGTTTTATGGTTGAGTTGGTTGGTTCGTTGGTTGAGTTGAAAGATTTGGGCGGCTCTTAACAACGAGGTATCGAGAGTCGATGAGGAATCAAATGAGGTGATAATAGAGCAGCGCCGGAATGCAAGGGTGGGAGAACCGGGAGATCCCTGAGAAAATCCGCCGACCAGCGGCATCGTCCCGCACGATTCCCACTTGCGAAAATCAAGGAGTGACCCGTTCGGGGATTGAACCTGGTTCGCCTTGGTGGGAGGCGAGCAGTCTATTGCTCAGCCACCGCGGCCGCAAGTTTGTTAGTGACGACATTTTTATTTTTTTTGGTTAATATAGAACTCACAAAAATATTTTTGGAGCACCATCAAATTTTATGGTTGTCATTTCGGTTTTTAGTGGCAACCACAAAATAATTCAGTTAGATAGAACACATTTTTTATTACATAGATTTAAATTGTTAATAGTGTTGCTTTTAACTTACTAATATTTTTCAAAATTAATAAGAAAGGTTAATATTAATATTTAAATATTTCATTACAAATGCATAAATTAAACTTCAGTAGATTATCGTATCAACAAAAAGTGATAATCCTGTATGAAACTACCGGTTCAAAATGTCTGAAACAGTTTACGTCAGGGATCCACCAACGAAATCTGCTCTTTCCTGTGCGATGAAATTTCGGCTTGAGTTCAGCTTTTCGGCGTAGTCGTGCGGAGAACATAACGAGAAGTTATTGGCTACTCCAGGTTTCTGTGTTATCTGTTAGACGTGGAGGTCGACACGTCAGTCCTAACCACAGAATACTGATGAAGACAGAGTCGAAGCAGCCACTTAATACCGAGGTCTGCAGCCGCACACGCCAGCAAAAATTACGTCACTGGCCAGCAAAATGTTACAAAACCGTTCGCCAGTCAGCGCCTGGTGACCTGCTCGCCAGCCGACAGCACATTCAATAGGGAACCTCACGAAGCATGTAGTAGCCAATCAGAGACAAGGCCCGTTCCCAGAGCCTCGCAAAGCTAATCAGAGAATGGGTACACCCTTCCTACTCTGCCGTAACGCTGCGTATGGTTATAGGAAAGCAAAACAACCACGTGTAGTACATAATCACACAAAGACGAAATGGCGTTGTGGTTCCCTCTTAACCCTTTTAGACACACTGTAATTTACAGTTTCAGGAGTTGCAAACAACAAACTTTATGACGCGTGCTGTACTTAACTCGACGCAACACTTGTTTTTCGTTGTTACAGCCAATGAGCTGTAGGCTACATATTCGGCTACAGTAATATGAACCAATTACGACCTACACCAGTAAGATGATTTGCGAATAATTTGCCCGCACGTAAGCAAATTTGTAGAGACCTGAAAAATTCGCGAGTTCAATGACCTGTAGACTATACTCCATTTTCGTATACAAAATCATGCAGATATCACTGTTTATTGGTTGCTTGTTGTATTAGCGGAAGACGGTGATTCGGTCTGCATTTTATTGTGTATTTATTATAGGCTCAGAGTTGTCCAGGAGGTGTAATTTAACGGGTGGACCAATAGAATTAGCAATACAAACGTACGGGGATTTGAATTCTAGCTTGTCCCGAAATCAAAACACGAATGTTTCAGGTCTCTACACATTGGTCATTGAGCTTCGCAAACCAAAAATTACCTGCATGCCCGTAATGGACACAACTGTGTACACTGGGTCTGAATGGGTTAGTGTGGGCGCACTCATTCTCTGATTGGCTCTGCGAGGCTCTGGGACCGGACTTTGTGGATCTGATTGGCTATCGCGTGCTGGTAAATATTCCCTATTGGTTGGGCTGCCTGCTGCTAAGACACCAGGCACTGATTGACGAAACGGCGTTCCGACACGTTGATGGCCGGTGACGACATTTTGATGGCGTTTGCTGCAGGAGTTCCCGGAATAAGATGCTATTTAACCTCTGATTACTTAAGTAGACTGTGACAACGGACAATGTTTTCGTAGTTAGATGACCTCCGTGGCCAAGATTGCTAAGGAGCCTTCGAACCAAGAGGTTTTTGGTTCAAATCTCCGATAAGTCAGCGGCACAGAGTAAGTAAATATATAGAAGCGAAATGGCGTGGCGGTTATTTTCATGTATGCATGATTGTTTACTCATTGGTAGGAAAGCCTGATTTTCGTGAAAAGAGTTAAATTCAATCTTGATTTAAAAATATTCTACGTGCGTACTGCAGTTTCATTTTTTTTACCAGCCGCGTATCTTTGTGAGAAAACAGTATGGTGCTTGACTGGGACAGTGAGAATAAAATTACTCCGATTAGCAGTGGCGTGTGGTGAACTGTTGCAAGGTAAGCTGGCGTTAGCTACGTGCTGCACCCTGTTGCTTGCTAGTTTACACTTCCACCACTAACACGTAACTCGGCAGCTGACGCCACAGGACGCGTGTAATGGGTCCCTTGCTGCTCGCTTGTGAGTGGTCGGAATGCATTCAGTTTCCCTGGACTGCACTGTGGTTACTGGCTCCTGCTGCGTGCACCGAGAATGTACAGTAGTGAGCAAGCCCCAGCTTACATTGCAACACTTCACCACACGCCACTGCCGATTAGATAAGTTCGGTACTAAATATCTGTAATTCGTGGAACCGACCTAATCGCGAATGCGCACGTGAGCTGAAAGTGTTTTGAAACACAGCCACTCTTTCTGCGAAATTGAGGTGTCCCTATTCATTGGTACTGGAAACGGGGCTTTGTGTCTGGTTGGCTATTGCATCTTGATGAAGATCCCCGGTTGATCGGGCTGCTGTCTGGTAAGGTAGTCTCCAAAGGCATTGCTTGGCAAACGACGTTTCCGTCGTATTGCCGGCCAGTGAGACCATTTTGCTGGCGTGTGTATCTGGAGACTGTACTACACGCCAACGTACCGCCTCTATGTTTTAAAAACATTCTGTTATCTTGGATGTGTGACTCGTTATAAGTAGGGACGCCCAATTTTCGCGAAAAGATTTCGCGACCAGTTGTATTTCATAACAGTTTAGCTCATTTCCACGTTTGTGGTTAGATGATTTACGTGTTACGCGTATTAGCTGTCTGCCCGCGAATCACAACGTAGAGTATTGGAGTAACGTAATTCTGATTGGCCGTCCAAGTAGGAAAATGTCTTCTCACATGGACACGGCGCGAATAAGCGAAAGAAAACTGCTTGTATGTCTGTAGGGCATTGGAGTCTACCATGTGTTGGAAACTTTTCGCGAAATCCGGGTGTCCCTAGTTACAAGATGTAAGTTTAGGTCTGTAAGTGTATGGAGTATGTAAACTGTCTCCTGATTAGAATCCCGAACGTGTTGCAGGGATGTTGAAAAGAAACAGTTAAATAAGAAAAATGCCTTTGTCGTACATCCCTGTTCCTTACGCGGGTCTGTGTGTAAAATAAGTTTTAAACGCACTCCGACCTAGGCCTGAGTGCAGTAGAAGGTCCCTACCTAACTGTAAAAAAATTGTGGGCTATTTTACACAAATGTATGTGGTGGTAGACTTTCCTCTAAAGTTGATGTATTTTTTAACGTACCACTGTAAATGTTTTCATTACATTGCGTACAAGTAAATTTATCCTAAAAATTAGTAAAATAACGTGTATACTGTACAATTAATTTTACACTCAATGGTGTAATATTAATAGTAATATGTAGCAAAAGATAAAGTGTAAAATTCGTGTATTTTTTCTCCACACGAAATTTAAACATACATCACAATTGTAATTTAACCACAGTGTATATGTATTTTTTCGCTAATGCAAAAGTAAAATAATAAATAGATTTACTGTAGTTAAATACGCGATGTCTGTACATTTTTCACTGCTTCACCGAGTATTTTTACCATCTATAGAACCTCGTGTCATGTTAATATGCATACTGTGTATATGTAGTTTTACTATTTTCACATTATTCTTCTATTCATATGTTTTAAACAAATTTAAACAAAGTCTTGTAATTTTTTTTTAATTCCTAGGAAAATGAGTGTAACATTACAAATACTGTAATCGTTTTTGCAAACCACTCGCAAAAATGTAAAATTGCCGAAAATTTGTACAAGTAACTCTACACTCGTAGATGCTCCAGAATGAAATGCAAGTTTACAAAAATTCATTATTAAAAATTACGCAATGGAAAAATGTACAACTACAATGGCATTAAGTGTTTAAGCAACGACCGTGTATAAGAAAATATACACAATTTAAGAGTTTAGTACAGGGACTGGGTGTTTTTACACAAATTTCAAAATGTGTAAATTACATCCGCATGATGTTTATTAAGTACTTTCACAAAATACTTGCACTACTCTCTGGATTCCTAAGAGCATTTATGTAAAATTACACGTACGAATTACACATCAGAAAATGCGAAATTACCAAAAATTTGTATGTGTGCATTTACATTTGTTCCGTGTACGCCCACCTTACGTAGATTTTAAACGAACATCAGTCGCCGCCTTATTTGTGACTCGAACACCGGACCTCTGACACTGTCAGCCGACTATATTAAACTTCGCCATATGCACGGTTGCGTGTGCACTAATGCTTGAAAGAGTTTAAGTACATAAACCAGTTCCATTGATGGCTTTCTGGCATTTAAGCGGGGTTGGTTCAATAAGTCAAAGTATCAATAACAATATTTCACCGCGGGGTTGGATGACACTGAGAACGGAAATACGAAAGTCCTTGCAAAAGGTTCCGTGCTTTCTGCAATTGCGTTGTTGATATTTTGAAACCAAACATAAGCACGCGAAAATTGAAGTAAGTTTACTCTTCGTGCGGGAGAATAATATTTAGTTTAATTATGCAACATGAGGTAACAATCTTTATTCCAGTTTCTTGCCGACAAAGAACTCCAAGGAAAAAAAATAACTATATACCTACCTACGCATTAAAAGGCAGCTGTTTCAATGTTACAAAAAATATTTCGTCTCAAACCATTCTATTTTATAGCATTCACTTACAAACTTTCTAATTACAAGACAGTAATAGATCAATCACACTTTCATTAACTTTTTTGCATGTCCGTTGCGTATTTTTCTATTTACCGCTATCGCTTATTCGTATTGTGTAAAACAAAAATGTTAAAAATTATATTTTATATAAACGTCTTTAAAGAAATCTCTGATTACGGAAATCGGATGTATCAATGCTTTGCTTCGTTGCAATAAAAATAGCCAAAAAGTTAAGTATTTTTTTAGTGTAAACATTCTCGAATCATGGTTTACAAAATTTAACACAAGGTCACACGCGGCAACAGATTTCAGACTTCTAAAATATTCAAGCAACTTAAATCAGCGTAGTTTATGTTCTATCTCTGTGCCAATCGCGTGTAAAAAATAAAATTACTGCCAGTTGACATAAAATAAACAGTTCAGTTACGGGCTCCACGTTGCATGCAGGACTGAAAGAAGTTGGCCGTCCTATGCCCGTGCCAACCGAAAAGTTTGTAAACCCTAGATAATATTAACTGTACTTCAGAAAATAAGACTCAGGAACTCGTAGAGCACCGAACTCAGGTCACCTTAGTTACCCCTGAACGCACCAACACAATTGGCTATCAACCAATATCGTACTAGCTGAATTAACTGGAATTTTTTAACATGATTTTAAAAATAAACCGCTCTCTGAATTATTTTTGTAGGGGATTTTCTGCTTTCGATTAATTGCAAGTACGACGATATACAACACACGCTGTTGCTATTGACGACTACTTTATCTTGTGTTTACATATTTTATAATTAACACATACAGTTACATTAAAATAAGTAAGCCATGAAAACCCATTTTGTTGGACTACTTTTGCCGTAAAGTAACCTACTCGCATTCGAAGAAATAATTCCAGGAATAAAATTGCTAGAGTGTTTAACAGCTAACAGTCAGTCGTTGGCGTAAAATAATTCTGCGGGTACGACGCTAAGCTGTTACGGTCGGATTTATTATGGTTGGTTTCTGGGTTAATATAACGAGTATTTAATCCACTCATTTCAAAACAACAAATAGCAGTGTATATTTGGAGTAAATTGCGGGATCCACGATGATCCTAATCACCACAAAAACCTTTCTGTTACCCAAATAAAAATTTGCTACGGGTTACATTTTTATTCGTCGCGTCCTCGTTAGTCAAGATGCGATCGCACTGTCGCGAACGGTCGCCTAACACCTGCCGAAAAAAAAGTAACCCCGCAAAACGTGTTTCTTTGAGCCGCGAAGCTCCATCTGGCTGTCGGGTCCCCAAAAATGGGTATATATATTTTTTTTCGACTCCACGAGTGCGTTAAACTACACAGGAGTAGTGCATAATGATATATTTATGACCTTACTGTAAAAAAAAATTGAGGTGAAATTCCTTTTCGTGTAAGGAAGCAAGCTACCATAACACGCAAGGGAAAATTACCTCGTTAACGTGCAGTAAATTTACAGGACAGGTGAAGTACTATTTTCTAATTGTCGGGAAAGTACCTGGCAAAAGTGTGTGTAAATCCCATACCGGTAAGGGAATATTCACTGTGTCGTATAAGAAAATAATATGATAAAAAAAGCGGAGGAAAAAAAAAAGTACCGCAAATGTTACCGACATCCTGCGACAAACAGCTTGCAAAAACCACAGTTCTGAAATTCTTGATACTTGACAGCGGCTGGGTGCGAACCGTAGTAGTTTAGCACGAGAGACCGGTGGACTAAGACATCACAGCGAAAACGTACTTATAGTGAATGAGTGATTATAAGCGTGCTGAAGAAGATGACCATTAAAAGTAAAGCAGTGTCGATTTAAGTTTGTTGCAAGTTTTAGACTTAAAATGTCTATACAAACGTTTGCTGAAAATTTTATTCACATTGGCTTGAACTTTCCCGCCATTCTAAGAGCAAAATGACAAATTAATTGGATTCAGAATGATTTCTTTAACTGTCACAGATTCCTATTATGTATAGTCATTTGGTTTAACCAATTGTCCAATTGTTGTTGTGTGCTGCAAAGCAAACTTTGTGCAGATAAATGTGTAAAAATTATTTTCACCCTAATCTAGATTTGAACATGGGAACCAGAAACAACTCGTTTTTCGGCTGCATGTAAGTCTCTACCTAAGCTACCGAGCTCATTTGTAACATAATGTATTTTTTAGTGTTTTGTATGTACAGTTTGTTACGAATTTTCTTATTTCGTTCTTTTACGAACTTTACATTTGTTACTATTTAATGACTGTATGTTACTGTTTTTCTGCCTTAAAATTAATTTTTATCGCTTTATTTATGCCTGCATTAACATATATAAGTCCTACAAGCTGCGAAACATAGCGTCTCGTTTTGTTTCTACACCCCATTGAACTGTTGAGACAATGCTGAGTATATGCGCATGCCGTAAGGGTTATTTTCCCATGCATGTACGCGATTTCCCACCACCATGTAGGGTAACGCGGGGCAAGAGCCCGCACTTAAGAAAAAACAGTCGATTGTGTCTGTTGCAGAGATGTATTTCACATAAAACTACGTGTATATGATACGACAATGCATTGTGTATGATTATACACAACAACGGAAATTTTAATTCGTTTGTGGAAACTTACAATGCAAATACTGCATATTAGGAAACTATTACAGTGGGGTAAGAGTCCTATTAGCATCTACTACATTCGGAAAAGCCCTTTCCCATATAATAAGTACAGGGTTTCTCTAACCACGACCTGCATTCGTTGCACATAATCCAGTCCACAGATGGAGGCTCTTCGTACATCGCACCACATCCACCACAGAAATAGTCCACCTCACCAGAGTTTTCTATGTCTTTCTCGCTATCCAAAGTCAATTTGCGTTTTGCTTCAACGCCTTTGATCTTCAAGCTTGGTGATTTTGATGTTACGGTTGTTTACTTTAGGTTAGGCGTATTTATTATTTCACTTTGTAATGACAGCATTTTCGCATATAACGATGATTTCAGACCGTTTTGGATTTCTGCGCCTCTTTTGTGAATGACTAACTTTTTTTATTTCTGATGAAACATAAGACTTTACAGGAGTGGACACATTCCTAAGACAAGCATCGGAGGAGACGTCAGTAGAGCTGCCTGTAGCAAACTCTTTACAAACGTTTTCATGGCCACTTTCAGTAGGCCTAACTGGAACGTCTGTGACAGTGGTTCCCTCAAATTTTGGAATGTGCTGTGAAATAGAAACAAGCTGTACTTCTGCACTCACATGATAAGTACTGTCATCAAAAGGAGACGATCGATTGTGATTATTATTTGGGAGAGGTCTGCCAGTGATTTCAGATGGAAGATAGTCAATTTCAGAAAATATTTTGTTATGCATTGGCAGTATGCCACATTACTGAAAGCCCTTGGCTGCAATTCCAACCGTAGCTGCCTTTTCATAAGCCAGTCAAAACAAATTAGCAATCTGAAATTGCGTTTTGCATCTACCAGTATGTGCTGACATTCATTTATACGTTCATTTGCATAATACGGTTTTGGTTTGGTGTACTATTTCACTAAAATCTGTTACTATTATATTACTGTTTCATTACTTTCGCCATAGATAATTAATTTTGATTAAACCAACGTCTTTTTTTCCTTCTGTAAACCACTGTATTTTATTGTACTTATAGTATTACATGTATTTAAGTTTCATTTCTGTAAAAAAAAAAACCAAACTGCTTAAGTTCTTAGCATATTAAAAAAAAGTTTAAAAGTTTTTAATAATGTTTGATATAGTGGGAAAAGAGTCCGAATAATCGTTTGTGTGGACTTTTGCCCCAGGACGCTTGCCCAAACAAACCAGAAAAATGGAATTCACCAACTACATTTCACAGTTGCACGATTAAAATTACACCCTCATATGAATACGAGCAAAACACTTACCTGTTACGTAAAGGTACATATTCTTCGACAACAATAACCCGTTGCAGTTCTGCAGACCCTTCTTTAACACAAACAAATCACATCAAACGCCACTCCAAACAGATAGTTGAGACTGCGCTCCTATTAATGACAGCAGCGGGCAACCAGCATTTCGAAAAATCCCCTATATGGACATTCATGCTATCTAACGGCAACTGCGAGAACTACAACGTCGAAGGACTCTTACCCCACATTACCCTAAGTGAATTTGACTCCAAGAGTATAGTAATTCTATATTATGTCTAAATAAAAATACGTTTACCAAACAAAATTTGCGAATTTACCTTAAAAATGTCAGGTAATTTTCCCAATATTTATACTTTTGAAATCCCTGTTTGATCCATCCACCCATCCCACCGGTTGAGATAATTCCGCTATGTGTAAATATAAAAATTCCCACGAGCAGTACAACATTTTTAGAAACACAAATATATTACTATTGCAGCACTTCTTTCTAGAATGTGTGTAAAACAAGAAGACCCTTAGTTGCCAATTGAAATATTATACTTCTTAAGGCGTTAAAGCATATACTTAACCCTAATAATTCGGTGTCAACATCACTTCACATATCCAGTCTATGTTTGTGTCAGTGGGCGTGTGGTGAACTGTTGCAAGGTAAGCCGGCGTTAGCTCTGTGCTGTACCCTGCTGTTGCTTGCTAGTTTACACTTCCACCACTAACACGTAGCTCGGCAGCAGACGCCACAGGACGCGTGTAATGTGTATCTTGCTTGCTCGCTTGTGAGTGGTCGGAATGCATTCAGTTTCCCTGGGTTGCACTGTGGTTGCTGGCTCCTGCTGCGTACACTGAGGATGTACAGTAGAGAGCAAGCACCAGCTTACCCTGCAACAGTTCACCACTCGCCACTGGTTCGTGTTAAAACACGTACAGGCTGGGAAATTTTTAGGGAACTTATTTTCAAATTGTTATTTTTAAAATGTTGAACGAACAATGAAAGTTTGGCATTAAATTTACAATTAATAGCACACACGAAAAAAAATATTGCCAAAATTCACGAGTACAGAATCATTTTAAATCATCGCTGTACTAAAACGTTTTAGTAAGTTATCCTAGTGGAAATAAGAGTCTTGGATTACAAACCAAAATAATTATTCGCACAATTTATTTAGGTGTGTAACGCCAATAAAACCTGACTCGAGGTGGATGGAAAAGTTTTCATTGTCTGTAGTGGGTAATACTAAAGTTCAGTTATTCGTGACCCAACAACACGTTGATTGTTCGCATGCATACGAAAATTCACCTCAGTTCTCTTAGCGGCAACATGTGGATACAACTTACTTTAGAAATACACTGTGGAACGTCGCGTAGATACAGCTTTCTTTATAGATATCGTAGGAACTCTTGTACCGGCTGAATTAGGTCCATCTTGAAAACGAGTCCTTTGCTGCAGAAGACCAAATCTTTTCATACCATCAAGATTGTCAAACTTTGTTTCGCACGATTAAATTTTCTGTGACTATTTTCAGTGCGTGACAGTAAGTACAGAAAACGTGCAGTGTATTTACAAGTGTACTCAGCAGACTGTATTCTGTCAGTTGTCACAATTTGAAACTCAGCAACGGCATCCCTGCTCGGTACTCCGAGAGGTCATTTCTTCAGATTTGTTTCTTCTCATGCTCGTCACCAGATGCTGTACTTTATGTATACGTCCAGGTGTACATGAGAACGAGGTCCTACCACGAAAGTGGAACACGTGTGATGTCTTCAATGTCGAAGTTATGTAGCCATTTAGAATAACGGGAACCACGGAATCAAGATTACGTTCATTTACAAACCAACGCAGAAAACGCATTCGGGCAGCAACAAGAATAAAAGCAGAGTACAGTAAGAAGAGTACACGTAAAAAATGTTCACATAGAACCTCTGAAACAAATAATAGCGAGGACAAGCGCAGAACATAAAGAGATTCAAGGATTCTTCCCTCGAACACGCAAGCTTCGTTTCGGGAATTGCGATGACATCTCGTCCTGACGGGTCTACGATTAGGATAGTTAAAACTTCACGCTAGATATCCGTTTTGAAGTCCCTGTTGTTTACGTATTTTGTTTTGGCCATGATATTGTAATCATCTTCCTCCCGTGTGGAATATAACAGCAATCGCACCCAAATAAAGACGTTTTTGTTACAAGTAGTTACCTTCGTTACTGGTAATTTAAAAAAAAACACCGGGCAAGATTTACGATCCATATAACGTTCATCACACGGTGATAGACACATTAGCAATAAAGGATGTGCTAATCATAGCTGACTTGATGGCGAAATGAATTTTTGCAATCACACATACATTAAATTCGTGATTTTCTCAAGCAACGTGTTGATTTATGCCGCCAAAAAAAAAAATCCACTATATTCACCATAAACTGATTTGGGACAGAAAATTTACGACGGGGAAAAAATGTTTAAAGGGGACTCTCGCAAGATTTACTTAACATAAGAACGAAGTACTAGTATCTGCAGCCATTAATTGTTTTTCTTGACTTAGGTCTTTGGTAACATACAGCACCAATTTTCTTAGCGGATTTATTAAGTAGTTGACCTCCGTGAACAAGGACGCTATCACATTAACGTCGAGTCACATGGTTCCGGCTTTAAATACCAGGAAATACTCCCGATCTGCACGTTGTTTTAGCCGTAAATTTAGCTTATCCAGAAGGCACGGAAATTGAGACACTGATATCCCTCTATTATATTTACCAAATAAAGGTAAAAAAAAATCGACGGTAGGCATGTTATGCACTATTAGGTCTAAAAAAAAAATAATATTGAAAACGAAGCTGTAATCGAAGATGAACTTCACTTGGAACGATACGAAAGTTTTCACGTCCAACGGGAGGTACTGTGCATTATAAACGTTTCGCACAGAATATTGCATAGTGTACGTGCCGAATATTAAAACCTCCGGAGACGATTCGAAGACCTCCTGTGTCGTAGCTGAAAATATTTCGATTGCTTAAGGCACTGAGAGAAGTGCGTTGTAAGGATTTCGCTAGTACGCACACAATGGCTCAGCTTGCCTACGCAGAATGGAGTGGCGAGGTAGGCCTACAGCATCCCCGTCACGCAGCATTCAACCGTGAGATTTTATTGTTGTGCTGTGTAGTTCGATGAGTCTACTGCCGATGCCATCTATTTATGGAAAATGAGAATTACTCCAGCGCAAGGGCAACTCCCCACGCTCAAGTTTGTTACCCGACGAAGGACAGGATCACTTCTTTTTTTTTTTTTTTTTNTATTATGTGTAGCTTACTATACACAAAAAAAAAAAAACAACGCATGGAAATTCCAGAACCACAAAGCGCTAAAAAAAAAATTGCCGTTTCTCTGAACGCGACCTCAAGCTTCATCTGCAAAACTCGGAATTTTTTTCGAGGCAATCACACAAAGAACGCGCTCGGAAACTGCTGGCCGTTAGAAAGTTTTGTAATAATGAAGAGAAGAGCNGAGGGATTTTTATTTTCTACGTCAAGTCGCTTTCATTTCTAACATCACCGACTCGTCTTCATAAATTTACGGAGTTAAACAGTCTGTTTTAAACGACGGGACTCGTAATTATAAGTAAATTACACTTGTAGGAAAATCGTACTATTTTTAATTAAACTTCAACTTGAAAAGAACACTTTTTTTTGCTATTTTCCATTTTAAATTCTGCACTGTAAAGACATGCATGTTTTCAAATAAAACACTGAGAAAATAATGTTTCTAGCTGCGCCTGAAGGCCTCAAAAATAATGTATGTGGTATGCAACATACCTTGAATATTTAATTCCAGATATGTCTAAGAGATGTTCGTTCTTTTCTCAATAAAAGAGACTGAGAATACGTGCGACACTTTCTTTTTACATAATGTTATTTTAGACATTCTATAAACAGTTCGTCTGTTCGATATTGTCCAAGCCAAGTTATAAGTGCGCCATAGAGTCCATGAACCATGTTTATCGCAAATCATTCGTGTTAACTGTCAACAGCAGAAATACTTTTAGGGTACTTTATAAACAGAAAGTCGTGAGGAATATCAGTAGACACATTTTTTTAAACAGGTCTTCGTTCTTGCACATTTCCTTAGCATAATATATGCAACGAAAAATACACATTTACGGCACGATCCGCAACACAAACACGTCACTCTGGCGTAACGTGTGTTCATGAAGTTGAAAATAACCTTTATCCAGCACTACACTGCTCGGTTTTTATTATCTCTGCGTCCAAGATCGTGCAGACTTAAATGAACGCAAGGCACTGATTTATGTCTCACGAGCTCTTTACGGCAATTTTGATGTTTCGTGAGGTTGCCTCTACTTTCGTAGCCACACGCAAACATACCCCTACACTACGGCTGATGTTTACAAGGGCAGCGACATCTGAAAGCCTGCTCTGAATGTTAACTCTATAGACCAGCAGCTGCGACAGTCTTGTATCCGGCTAAATCACATCGATAATGCATTGTGTTTCGGTTTTGGGTTGCACGTACGGTCCAGTAAAGCGTTAAATGAGACGAAGATACGGTGCTGACATAGCGCTCGTAAATTATGATTCATAGTCAAACTGTTATGAGTTCTGCCTGCTCGCCCTAACAATATATTACTTAGCAATCAAGTTACTCCACGGAGAACGCTACAAACAATAATTCACTTCTTAGTGCATCGTGCTCTTAACAAGTCCGGATAAAATATTGAGATGGATGGGCTCGTAGTCTATACCCACACAAAAAGATATAATTTAATTTGGAAGTACATATTTTATGACGGCAACATTTTGGTTTCGTTCTAGGAAATATGGGCGAGATATTTCAAGAATGGACGACTGCTACTTTTTCGTCTCCTTAGAATGAAACTAGTAAAATTTTAGTATAATAATCAACAAATGATTTGTTTGTTGGTCCCTACTCTTGTGCAACAGCTCAATAGTATTATACGGCAAATACTCAATTGTAATTTTCCAAAAGTGGATACCGCAAATTTTGTGCTTTAAAGAAACAATTTCCTTTTCATATCTTGACTTATTTCCCTTGTTACACCATACTTCTTGATGACGGACACTAAATAAGCCTGGCATTACAATCCTATAATTTCTTTTGCCAGTTCGGGCTGTTGGGGAGTTGTAGCTTCCGAGGATTACGGTTGGGTGCTGAACCTAGTAGACTTGTGATATGTGTTCATAGGAATGAAGAAATAATGTGATCCAACGATATGTGTCTGAACGAATTTTTGAAATACATTACTCAGAATGCTATCCGCAGGCTTGTTTTATCAATTTAAATAGGCCCTTCTTGCACCCTTGGCACCAAGATCTCCACGCAAGGAAGCTGCCGAAAAGTGACGCCATTCTGATCGGCGGTGCCCCCCCCCCCACGAGGCACTTCTCAAACCTGTTATTATTAAACGTAATTGCTAGAGACCTGCGAAATTCGCGTTATTATTTTGCACTACGCTGGGCTTCCTGTATACAATCGAGCCGGCTTGTTTAGTTCACTGGCCGCTGACTAGGTGTGAAGCCATTTCCCCTACTGACAGGCCTGCACAAGTTTCGTGCACACCATTACGGAATGTTTATTAATTGGCACGGTTAACCAGGGCGTGTCACGTAAAATACGGCCCAATTACGAACGTAGTGCAAAGTACAAGTGCTTGAAGTGTATCGTGTCAACAAATAATAACGCGAGTTTTGCAGGTCTATAGTAATTGTGGCGCTGCCCACAAAACCTGGAGTCACGGAGTTTAAATTAATCAACGTTAAAGAAATCCCTTCTCGATGCATCAGTTTTATAGAAAACCGTTCCAAACAAGAAGTAAGTATTCTACTTGACAATTTTTATGTTCAATATTTTCTTCTAAAATTGAACATTAAAATTTACATTTTACAAAATAATAATGAAGCAATACATTTTTTTGGAATTTTTTTTTTGCGTGGCAAATTGTGTTGAATATTTTGTTTTAAATAGTTATTTTTAAAACGGAGACATGGAGTGCAAGCTTAATAAGAAAAAAATTAATCAGAGAAAATTGTCTGTATGTAAATCACCTACATACAACTGCTCCTTTATCATGTGCATATAAATACTGTATATACTCGTGTATATATAAACACACACTATGCATACTGAAATGTTTTCATTGCATGCATATGCCTGCTAGTAGGTCCACATTCACTCTCGACACGAGGCATGTTGTTTTATGGCACCTTCAGCGTATGCAAATTTCTCCTCGAACCATTATCCCAAGCTCTTAGATGAAAACAAGTTCAATATATCCCTGTCTGTGATACGAAATAATTTATTTTCATCTTTATTCATTTGGCACGTCGTGTCTACTTTTTTTCTTTGGACGACTAACAAATTTAATCGCTGTGGCAAAGTGCTACTGTTCCCTCAGCATGCCATTAGGCCGGCCCGAGGAACACCACAGCGTCCATTTTGAAGGGCGTCTGAAAGAACAAACCAGGTCAATTTTAAATATATTTGCAACGAACACTTTTAGAATTACAGACATTGAATGTGCTATTATTTCAGGCAAATATAAATATTTCTGATAGTAATAATAATAATTATTATTATTATTATTTCAGGCAAATAAAAATATTTCTAATTGTAATTATTATTATTATTATTACTATTAGAAAAAAATTTTATTTCCCGGAAATAATAGCACATTCAATGTCTGTAATTCGAAAGGCGAAAATAATAATAATAATTATTATTATTATTATTACACACCAAAATAATAACAGATGATTTTCAACCAAACAAATAGTAGAAACTAACTCACATGCAAAAACGAGGTAACTTTTATTTAAAAAAAAAGTCACAATAAGTTTCAGATACTTACATCTTCACATTGGAAAAAAATGTTATTGCGTTCTTTTTAAATAGTTAAACACAAATGATTTTTTTACGCGTAGCTTTCCTAAAGTTTTGTAAAATAATTTTTAAACACATTTTAATTCAAATTAACACTATAAATGTAATATTTTCTAGTTTTTTCTTTTTGTGCAGATGTAATAAATGTGTTTCTTCTGCTACGACGTTTTCATGCAGGCTTATGTATTTTCACTTGTGTAATTTATTTAGCACCAGCAATGCTATCTACTTACACTATTAAGTTCGAATTAGTAATATCAATGGCAATCAGTGAAATTATGGTCGCTGAAAGTCAGTTGATAAGCTACTGCTGACCGGCGAGTCAAGCAAATTAACTGGGAACAAGTGATTTATAGGAGTGGAATTCTTGACATTCAGTGGGAATCACAAATAAATCAGTGGAATTCAACCACTATATTAATTAGTTCTGTGGCACTGTTTATCAGTTGCTCAATCCTCTCTGTTTTCACTGATTTGGCTCCGTTCTCACTGTTTCAAGTTTAGAGTGTACGGAATGGTGAATATCGTTATTCACAGAGTTCCGTAGCTTTCGTGTCGGCTCCACGTGCCTAAGTGTGTATAAACATATACGAGGTTAATATGATTTTAACCGTCAACTAATTTTATGACTACCGATTCTTTAAAAGTCCACGCATATTTATATTATGGAACTATAAGATTTCTCTAAACATTTGAAAACACTGAAGTAACATACTTATACTTTTCTGTGATTTCAATTATTGCCACAGCCCCCCCCCCATCCCCCTAAAAAAAGTTGCTGAAAATGCTAGAGACCAGTCAATATAAACACTAAAGAGAAATTCCCGTTAAAATAATTTAATTAGAATATATTTGTGGAGAAAAAGGAAAGTTCTAATTGTGCATACAGAGCATTGTTATCAATGGTTGTCCGTCACCGTCTGAAGTTTTTCGCTGAAGTTCCTCACGTGTGAAGTCACTTGATAAAATAAGCTACAAAAGTTGTTTGCTTGAACTTTCACTCTTTCCGTACTACAATAGGCTATTCGCGGTTAATCAAGCACTTTTGAACTCGACCTTTGAAAAAAATCACTGCCACTACCTGCATATATTTTAACGAGCACACTGACTGGTACGCACCCAGTAAAGTTGGTAACTTCATTCTGCAAAACTTCATGAAATGGATCAACTGCAACTGAATTATAAGAAAAGATTGGGGAACACAGACGACAGAGGGAAATTGTTCAATTTCTTAACGTAGAATTAAAAATTGTTAGGTAAATATTTGTGAATATTAAAATGATTTAATTTGCTCTCCAGTGCATGTAAGTGTAACAATTAGCACATTTGTAAAATATTTGCTTTTTTAAATAATTCCAGTTTCACTTGACGATGACATGAATAAAGTGATTAGGCCCATGGTAATGTTTATTTTACTCAAAATGTAAGAATACACGATTTGCAGACTAATTGATAAAGCCCCGAGTATTTCGCGGATTGAGTTGGCAGCAAGCTAGGCTGGACGGTCCTCTATACACTCGAGACATTATCGTTTGTCTGTTGGTTGCTGTGATCAAGTTAGTCCTCTGTACAGGACTGTTAAACAATCACTCACACTACTGCATTCTGCCTATTACTGGTTCAGAGTTAAACGGGGCGTGTCTAAACAACTGTCGTCCAATCACAACGGTAGGAGAAAAGAACAAATGTTTGGAGTCTACCTCGCCTTCGAAGAATTCGCGAAATACTCGTGGTTCTCCCAGTAGATTTCAAGCAGGGTTATTGAAAGTGGTCACTTTACTGCCAACAGCCCTCAGGCGGTTGTAGCTGAACACTGCCCATCATTAAAATTAAATAGGTATTGTACAAGCACCGTAATATCACGGAGTAGGTAAGTACAAAGAATACGAAATTGCGTGGCAGTTCCTTTGACGTCCGCGTAACCAGTCTCTGATTGGCTGCGCGAGGCTCTGGGGAAGGCCCTTGTGTCTGGTTGGCTAACGCACGTTGCGAAAGGTTCCCCCATTGGCTGGGCTACCCAACTGGCGAGATCATCACCAGGCGCTGACTGGCGAATGGCGTTCCGCCATATTGCTGGTCAGCGACGCCATTTTGCTGGCGTGTGCGGCTCGAGTTCGCGGAATAAGTGAACACTGATGACCTTGCGACACCAACTTGTGTCATCCTTATCAACATCGTAATTGACACTAATAATATTACGATACACCTTGCTTNACCAACTTGTGTCATCCTTATCAACATCGTAATTGACACTAATAATATTACGATACACCTTGCTTGGATAGTAATGTCTCCTCCTGTGGTGATAACCTCGTGGCATGATGGATATATTCCCTAGCTAACTCTCTTGGCTTACTGCAGCTTTAGTAAGGACAGACTTGGTCACTGTAATAAGGAATTTTGTCTGCGCATGTCACATAACCCAACATTGACCACTGTTGACTGTTGATGTCCCTTTTCACCTCTCTATTCTTATGTACGCGCCTTTATGCTGTTAACCGTAACGTGAGCACTCCTGCAAGCCCTGCTTAAGATCTACTTGTATGTATGTAGGGTATTATCCCACCTTAAGCACAATTAACATTGCCATGGGCCCGATCACTTTATTCATGCGTCGCATCGGTCAAGTGGAANTTATCCCACCTTAAGCACAATTAACATTGCCATGGGCCCGATCACTTTATTCATGCGTCGCATCGGTCAAGTGGATGTGTGCAATCATTAGAAAAGTAAATATTTTATAGGCGTACTCATTTTTGCACTTGTGTGCGTTAAAAAATAAACAGAAAGCAAAATAAACCGTTTCAGCATCAAACGAAATTTACATAACATTTTTAATTCAACGTTAAAACCTGGAACCACTTTCTTTCAGTTGTTACCAACTTTACTGGGCGCATGCCACTCATCGCGTGCCCGTGGAAATAATGTACAGGTAACAGTAGTGACATTTTTCAAAGGTTGNTCGCGTGCCCGTGGAAATAATGTACAGGTAACAGTAGTGACATTTTTCAAAGGTTGGCTTCAAATGTGCCTAAATAACTTTGAACAGCCTTTACTCTGTGGCCAGCATTGCATCTAAGTTTACCCTGCCGGGTGGCTTCTTGGCTACTGAAGTATGAGACTGTGTCAGTAGCCGGTGGGCGGTGACGGGGAGGGGAAAGGTGGCTGTCGTAAATATGAACTAATCTACAAACGCGAGCTACCTGACCAGTTCTGGGTAAGCTCTTGAAATTATGCGCCATCCCATCTGATGGAAATCAAGGTTCCCTAAATCACTCGGCCTGCAATCAGGAACGTCGTTGTAATTCGAAAGGACATGAGTAGCCCGAAAAACAAAAAGGAATAAACTTAAATACAGGAACAGAACATCAATTTCTGAAATCACTGCAACACACGCAAATGAGACTTATCAGAAATTTAGTGTAATTTAATCCCCAGGTTTACCACGTGTTCTGTGCGTTGTTTTTAACCTTATGTGAAACGTAATTACTTAATCTTTCTGATAGTGTTAACACCCCTTGTTGATTATTATTTTTTGTAACTCGTGTGCGAAATGATACAGAAAGCAAACCTCTCACGTAGTTCAAGGTTAACTTGAGCCCAAGTATTAACACGGGTAATGAATGCGTCTAAAACATCGAGGCGTATTTTTCGACAAAAATTAGTTTTTTGTTGCTTTACGACTTGTATTGTTACCATCTAACCAGAAGCCGTTTTCTTTTTTGCTCCCTCCTTTAATTTTCCGCCCACTAATTCCTGTGTCTTAAAAACAATTAGGAGTTTCCCTAAATTATGTTGTAAAATTAACTGTAAATGGCCCTACAGTCATTTCGGATGCCCAGAGTATAAAAATTGAATAAAAAAAATTTCAAGACTGAAAAGTAAAGGAAGAGAACATTTTGGAATAAAGGAGGTACAGGTTACGTCCTACAATTGGACACTGTTAATGACCAAATGTGGTCAAAGAAAAGAAAACAAATTATGGTCCCAATAGAAACTTTCGTTTATCTTATATTTTTCAGCCTGAATAAATATTTTACGTATTTATTAAATAAATAAGCTAAAAGGAACGTAACTAGGACGCTCGTATATAGGATAGTTCATGTGCAGCGGATTAACTTTGTAAATTTGTGTCTGATAGTGGATTAGTAAATACTGCAATTGTAGTGGATACATTAATTATATAATATTTTTTCACAATGTAATGAATACATTAATTTCATAATATTTTCTCAAAGTACAATAATTAAAACTAATTTTACATTATTTATACATAGGTAGTGGATTTTAATTTTACACTTATCCTAAAGAATTTAGCGTCATTAATTACCCTTTCTTTATTAGACATATAATTAAGAAACAGAAACTATTTAATGTCAGGTGTTATTTATANGCGTCATTAATTACCCTTTCTTTATTAGACATATAATTAAGAAACAGAAACTATTTAATGTCAGGTGTTATTTATATCTTATAAGCCAGATTGACTAATTATGCTTTAAAATGCAAGTTATTCTACGAGTATTCTGCAGTGAGGTAGCGATATAATCTTTTTTTTCCAAGTTTCGGAACGCAACACCTTTAAGGTGGCGGGCAGAAATTATCGTAACATTTTGCTTATACTTACAGCTAAGTAAATTATTAGCATAACAGTAATATGGCATGCGTNCGTCATTAATTACCCTTTCTTTATTAGACATATAATTAAGAAACAGAAACTATTTAATGTCAGGTGTTATTTATAGCTTATAAGCAAGATTGACTAATTATGCTTTAAAATGCAAGTTATTCTACGAGTATTCTGCAGTGAGGTAGCGATATAATCTTTTTTTTCCAAGTTTCGGAACGCAACACCTTTAAGGTGGCAGGCAGAAATTATCGTAACATTTTGCTTATACTTACAGCTAAGTAAATTATTAGCATAACAGTAATATGGCATGCGTCAATTGTTAGAAATACCCACTAAAATTATAATTCCACTTAATTCGCATAGGGAATATTTTTAAAAAAGTTGATGCATACGATGCAATCGTTGCTCTGTTTTATGACACGTGAGAAGAACATCAACATTTGCGGATAGGCGGGAATGAAACAGCGGTATTCGTTTAGTGTGCGACTTTGTTCTACAACAGTCACGTACATATTCTGGAAAACTGCTAGGCTCTTAAGACTACACATTGTATTTCTGGTGGGGGCAGGGGTGGCGTAGTGGCCTGCAGGCTTATTCTGTACTGCCAACGTTAGTTTGCTTCGTGCGCAAGCCATGCTTGCGTCGACATTGCTTTGAAAGTGATTCTGTACCACCGATGTTGCGTTAATGCTTTCGTGCGTCGACGCAAAAGTGAAGCAAAAACTGAAGCAGATGTGCGCGATCCTCGTAGGCCGCGCAAAGTCGACGGATCGTTTGCGTTTCTTGTGGTACTGTTTTTTTTTTTAATTTTATATTCTCTGTGGTTTATAAATGACTGTAGAATAATTAAGCAACTCCTAACATCGTTCACATATATTTAGTTCTTTGAAATGTATGTCCGTATTTCTTTTATGTAATATTAAAATATACAGGTGGCAAACATATCTTATCGTTGGTAGTTGACGAAATAGGGATAACCCCTTCATACAACTTCAGATACATATTTAGTGGCAACACGTAAAAAATGGGATAGCAACCCATTCTTCACGATTCCCGAAAAGAGTTTTCGAATAAAATTTCATGTAATCAGGGAAATGGGATATGACGAGTGACAAATGTTGGGTCGAAGACAGCAGTTTATTGAAACGTGTTAGCACTGCTAGGTTTAATCATGTTTCGTAATAAGAAAACACATTACGAGCAAAACATAATTACGTTTTTTGTCATAGTGTAGTGTGTCTGAGAATATGGTCTCGACAATTTGAAGCCTAAAACCTATCGTAAAAACAAATGTTAAAATGTTTTTAAATAAAAAAATGGAATCGGATAAAATTAAATGGTATAGTATTTTAAGTTGCATATTTGTTTCCAAAAAGGGTGTTTTTATTCTTAATGCTTTACGAAAACGGGCAGCGCTACTTCTAAAATTAATGATGTAACAAAAATATTTAAAAAAAATTTTAATAACCTCTCAATAAATGTTCCTTCCCCATCTATACAACTGTATCTATTATTTTGAACGTGGCATGAAATTAAGGTAAATAAGGAATAAACATCTGCACACCCAAAAATATATCACTTAATTTTATTCCTAAAAATCTAAATTTTACGTATGCAAAATACTTCTTAACAAGTTCAAGGACTACAAGATATTCAACAAATTTTTACAGTGTCTTCAAGAGTATCGCTATATGCCAAAATTAGCTTAGAGCATTTGTGTGAATAACATAGATATAGAATAAACCTTGTGTGTGGGGTTTTAAAATCAGCTAATTAATAATGCAATTATTTAAAACTAATTTAAGCATAGTTTCCTGCAGTGGACTAATGATTGCTGAAATGGATTTTCCAGCAGAAAGCGAAAGACATACAACAAATGTGCTGTAATTGAAACTGGAATTGTATAGTGAAATAAATAATTATAGTGTAGGCCTAAATCATAGTAACCTAAAACTACATATCTATAAACGTTACTCCAAAGACAGTTTCTACAGTGAAACATGCCCATAATCAGTGCTAAAAAATACGTATGTAATATTGGCTGTCCGTGGCAATTATAAGGATGTTGTAAATTACTGCTTAAATATTTTGTGCAAATCGATTGTTAAATCTATTTTGCTAACATTTTACACTTCAATATTGCACTGTTTACAAAACACACCAATCAATGTGAATATGTTAGAAGAAGAAAATATATCCGAGAGATAAACTTACAAAGGGTGCCAACTTAAGCAGCACTAATTTTCTCATTTTCGTTGCGAAACGAGATATTTGTTTACAAAAGGGCAGCCAACCTACGGCTACCATCGAAGCCAAAACCTCGTGAAGTTATTTCCTTGAGGCAATGGTTTGCGCAGAAGCAAATTTTAGCGTCCGAAGCAAACTTGTGCGTGCAGAATCGCTTGCGAGAAACGAAACGCTATCTTTGGAGCAGAAGTAAAAGAAATAGCTTCAAGAAGCAACATGGCGTTCGCGGTATAGAACAAGACGGCAGAGTACACGCCTCCCACCACTGCGATCCGGGTTCGATCCCCGGCGTGCTCACCCCCGGATTTTCGTACGTGGGAATCGCGCTGGGCGATGCCGCTTGCCGGCGGGTTTTCTCAGAGTATTCCCTCTCACCCCTTGCATTCCAGGGCCGCTCCATCCTAGGGACTCATTCCATGCCATGTCCGGGGATGACGAGCACCTACGGGTCTCTCTTGAAAGCCCGTCATTAGGAGGGTGTCACCTACCTGGCCCTGGGTGCACTCCGCACAGGAATTTTTTAAATTTATTTTGGTTTCTGGTTCTTCCACCTTGGGACGCAAATTCATCAATGTGTTAGCTTGTCCATTCTTGAGGAAGCAAAACATATTTTTCAATGGTGAGAGGGTAGTATGTCGAAGTTTCAATGGTAGAAAACAGGTGAGGGTGTTGTGGGTAGAAGTTTTGTTGTAGCCTGAAGTTTGCGTTTAACTGAATATGTTTAAAATCTATATTTGAAAAAAAAAATCTCTCTCTACCCGTTATTGTGTACACTTACAATGACATGCACATAGACATACAAAAGTTGTTCTGTGGTGTAACCTCAAAGCATAGTGTTCAAAATTAGTGATCACTGGAGTTAGTCTCTCTTATAATATGAACATTATATTAGGCAGGCCTACCTGTTTATTTTTATAACAATTTCACATTGTAATTTCATCAATATAATTATTATTTAACAAAATGCACCAAAATATGAATTTACGCTAGGGATTCAAAATCTCTTTGTTAACTACAAACCTACTGCACCTACACAAGTTCCATAAATTATTGCAGTTGCTTCAAATAGGAACGCATGTCGGTGAGTGCTAATAAGAACGGGCATCAGTCGTTTGGCAGAAAAGTAATTTGGTAGAATTTTTCGCCAAACCGCGGTTCAGCCAAATGACTGTTCTACCAAACGCCTGTTCTGCGACACGTATGCTCTGCGGAACGCCTGTTCGGCAAAATGCTGAACCACCATACGCATGTATAAAATGTTTGAGGGAGAGGCGAATCTGCAGAAAAATATACAGCTTGTATTTTCTGCACAGAGGGCAGTTGTGAAAAATGTGGTTCCGCTCTTCCAACCCGTCAGAAGCGTTTAAAGGGAAAACCGAAACATACAATACATACACGGACATGTGAAAGTGTTTCCCTTCATTCTGGACTGCATGTGACGGTCCGGAGTTTGACGAGGCCACACAATAGATATGTATACAGATACGAAATTACGAGGCGGTTTCTTTGATAACGGCGTACCCACCCTCTGATTGACTGCGCAAAGCTCTGAGAACGGGCATTATGTCTGACTGGCTACTGCAGACTGTGAAGCGGTTCCCTATTGGCTGGGCTGCCGTCTGGCGAGCAGGTGACCAGGCGCTGATTGGCGAAGGGCATTCCGACATTTTGCTGGCCAGTGACGCCATTTTGCTGGCGTGTGCTGCTGGAGTTCGCGATATAATCGGTTACTACACGGAGCTGAGAAACGCGGGAACGATAAGGGCTATATTCCTACGCGAGTCAAGCCACCCATCGACAGCGCGTTATCGACGGCAAGACTGCACGCAAGTTCAGTGCTTTGCGCGTAGAGGCGATGAGAGAGTTGATGTGCATGTACCCGTTTGTGCCTCAGACGTGCAAAATTCCTTCAACCAGACGGCCACTCCAATATGTTTCGCGGGGAAACGTGTATTTGAAACACCCTGGAGTGCAGTTGAAGCGCCAGGCCGGGCCCCGTGAGCACACTCTCGTGACCGGAGCTTGACGAGGTAGGGGGAGCAACTGGAGCCGTTGTTGCGCGCGCGACCGCTCACCTGGCGCGCGGCGGACAAGAGAGCGAAACCTTGTCAGGGCGCGCTGCCGGCCATACATCAGTGACGTCAGGGGTCTTCTTCCGAGTGCTGGTGGAGGGGGGAGCACCCGCGCCCACCCGCCCGGGTCTGTGGTTCAAGCCGTCCCGTCGTCGCTGCCGGCGACCACGCGAGGTCGGTCGCCCGGTCTGCAATACAACTCGGATAGCAGTGGAGTGGAATGCCATGGAGTTTTAGGCGGCTATTCTAGTTCGTCCCTGGTTACTTACAGTTTTCCTGAAGCCCTGCTGAAGTTCCGCTTTCAAGATATCCCTCCGCCCTCATGCAAACAAAGGTGTCTAGAAAATTACACCAAATGGACCACGTACCCTCATTCGTGCGCACTCAGCTTAATGATATTTTGCATAAGAACTATTTCTCACCAGGCATTACCAATATATCTATTTTCTCTCTAGTTATATATTAATAGTAAATTAAATGTTATAACTTATTAAAAAATAAATTAGTAAAACTTCAATTTAACCAAAAATAAGATACTTTCATGTTGACAGAAGTTTAAAACGCGTGCGATACATGATATGTTTAGGAAAAAACCAAACACNAAAATAAGATACTTTCATGTTGACAGAAGTTTAAAACGCGTGCGATACATGATATGTTTAGGAAAAAACCAAACACGTCATACGTAGGGTGATTTTTCAAAGGTTTGATTTAAAAAGTGTGAAGAAACCGTGAATAGACTATAACATAACGGTATTGAGAGCCGATTAGGGTGAAATGAAGTTGGATATGGAGCAGCGCCGGAACGGAATGCATGGCGGGGGAACGGGGGATCCCCGAGAAAACACACCTATTGAATTACTTTTTCGCTGACAGTTCTTATGTTCCTCCCATCAATAACATACGTACTGTTTCTCCATCAGCTACTGCGTGGCATGTTGCAATTAAGGAGAATGCCTGGAACATGGATGGAACGTAGGTTAGGTTATGTAAGGTTATGTGGATTTAAGTTAGGTTAGGTTGTATTATGTTAAACACGTTCATTTTTCCACGTCGCACGTACGAAAATCCGGGGAGCAACCCCGCTGGGAATCGAACCCGGTTCGCCTTGGTGGGAGGCGAGCGCTCTAGCCGCTGAGCCACCGCAGCCCCCAACTCGAACCTGAAGGTTACCGAAGGTTCTCGTACCTCTCGTTAAGGTAAACGAGTTTTCTCGGTTCCCCACGGCGTGCTTAACGAGGATATTTGTAGGAAAACTGACGTTACATAATCGCTCTTTAATGACATCAACGATATTCTCGTTATATGATTTTAACGATGGTTACCACACAGTTATGACAAGTTACAGAATACAGGTGCAGGGGCTTATAACTCGAATAGGGAAAACTAATCCTCGCCCAAGAAACCCGAAGTCGAAGTACTACGTCTTTACAACTTCGATATTTTAAAAATACCGTTGCGCATTAAAGTAAAAATTAGTTTCTACATTTTAGCGTTTATATATATTTTTCTTATTATATGAAATAATATTTTAAAAAAGTACGACTATGAAAAAAAAAATTTAATTAAGTATAGGAAATTTTAATTTACACCTTTCTTCGCACAAGTCTTGAAACTGAACAAAGTTAATACGTTAGACACAGCCCAAAATGATTGTCCATGTTATCATAATGTCAAGAATAAAATTTTCTTGAATATTTGTTTGTGGTTTTGCGGTATTTAAATTTTAAAATTTTAGAAATTTTTTTTAGTAAAAAATGGAAACAGGAGAACCAAGTGTCAGATTTCAAAGAAATTGCAACATTCCTACGCAAAAAAAAAAAAAATCAACGAGTTATTATTGGTATTACGTCACGATACCTAAAATATATTCAGAATCTAGAGGGAAAAATTGGTTCTTGAACGGCTTTAAGGCCTCGTTCTTTTTATGGTACTGTTTATGCTCAACAACCTTACCACTTCATCGATTCTGTGTTGCACTCACGCAAACCTCCCACTAGCTCTCCCCTCCTTCCCTCTTTCTATTTCTCACTCAGCTCACGCAACGACGCGCAGACGTGGGGGAAACAGCAGGTACGTCACCACCTTAGGGTCTTCGGTAGGCCGCGCTCTCGCTGAGGTACCACCGCCACAGAGTAAATAAGTACACTGTGGCAAAATGGCATGAGGTTTCCTTTGATTTGGGCGTACCACCCTAGCTCGTGCAAGAAAAAATAATTCCCTGCCATGGAGAGTAATAATACATGACGATGTTCTTTATCCTGGATACGTTTGTGCGGTTATCATTGTAGGATTTTACCTTAATTGCATATCGCAATTCGTACTGCTAGAAAATACATATCATTAAAAATAACTTATGCCCATTGGATTTGCATTAGTTTAGAATATTTTAACTTAATATTACCCCAGTATTATTACTTTAGTACCATATACGATTTATTAGAAAAACTTAGATCTTTATAAGTGATTTGAGTGTTATTTTAACTTTCAATCGTGTGTCCTATCTCAGTGTATATACCAAATCTCCAAAATTCTCGCGTTCACTAACCGCCTTTCCCTCCCCTCCCCCCAACCAATGAGTGAAGAGATTTGGGCGGCTCTTAACATCGAGGTCTTGAGAGCCGATGAGGGTGAAGTGAGATGAGTATGGAGCGAATAAGCAACAGTTTCACAGTTTCACCTCTGTATTCTTACTTAAAGTCCATTCTCGTTTACTTCCAACTTTTCTGAAGCCCCGCTAAAGTTCTACTTCCAGGATATTCCTCCGCCTCACGCAAATAAAGCTTAACCGAGTCTAGAAAACTACACCAAAGGAACGGCGCGCCGTATGCGTCCGCAGGTGCCGCGGTGGCTGAGCGGGGAGAACCAGGTTCAATCCCCGGCCGGGTCACTCCCGCGGATTTTAGCAAGTGGGGATCGTGCCGAACGATGCCGTTGGTCGGCGGTTTTTCTCAGGTATCTCCCGCCCTTGAATTTCGGCGCTACTCCATTCTCACCTTATTTCGCCCTCGTCGGCGAAGCTCAGAAACGTGTAATGGAAACAGTCCACGTCTTTCTTTGTGACATACCGAATGTTCACCGTAAACTGAGCACTTTTGAAAGCCCTACTTAAGATCTACTTGCACGCACAACTTGTATCCTTCCGTAATTTGTAAAATGTACACTGTCATGAGCCTGATGATTCTATTCATGCGTTGGTCGAGTGAAACTGTAAAAATATTAGAAAAGTAAACATATAATTTGTTAATTCCAGCACTTACCTGAATTAAAAAAAAAAACAGAAAGCAAAACAAATAGTTTTAGGTATTCACAAATGTTTATCTAACTTTTTAAATAAGTTCAAAGTCATAACAAGAAACTACTTTCCCTGCGTTTTAAAAATTTATATATTTTTGTACATATATCGAAATGAAACGAAATGAAGTTCAAAATAACTGTTCATGTTATTGTGACGAAGAATATTTATTGGAAACTTGTGCGGTACGCCCGTATTTGAATCTCAACTTATGAAATAAATTCAAAATCTAAATTGTTATAAGTTAAACCCTTACCCCAGCTGAACCAAGTGTCGAATTTCAAAGAAATCACAATGTGCCACTTATTTGACTTCAATAAAATAGGAACCTTAAATTAAGCTTTTCTTGTTAAAATAAATTTGAAAAATTTATACGAATCAAGCTCTTAACTTAAAAATCCTCATATTTGTGTTAAAACAAAACGTGATGGATGTTAAGATTATTTAAATGATTATGATTATGAAGTAATCCTCGATATCATATCCTGAAACTATAAAATATCCTCAAAACGTTTCCCGCACTGGTCTCTTTACCCTGCTCTCTCCTATGCAAATAGCCTTAAAATAGCGTCTCTAAAATGTGATTATGAATGCCACACCAGAAAGTTGGTTCCCAGTTAATTCAAGTCTTGTTCCAGATAATAGCAGCTTATTTACTTACTTTAAGTTATTAGTATTTCACTGACTGATATAACTGATTCGGGTTTAGAGTGTAATATGCGGGGTTTTTTTTTTTTCGTAGTTACTATCTTTTAAAGGCTGTTCACGGTAAAGAGAGCACTTTTTGAAGCCTTCTCATTTGGAATGATAGTCAATAAATACATGTTATTGTAGCCTTAGACGTTAACTTTTGAGTCTGGTGAAATATATACTCTGTGTTCATTACTTACACGGCAATATTTATTTTAGAAAGTGGCGGAAGGATAAAAAAAATTGCTGATAGGAAAAAAAATAACTAGGGCCTCAAAAGTGCTCAGTTTACCGAGAAAAGCCTATATCGTGACAAATTCAGGATCACGATTACCTCACTTATCAGTTAGTAACACGTAAAGTCGTCGTACTGACCCATTCATTAAGGTTGTTATACTGCAATCTGGTGGCGAGGATTTGAAACAGTTGAGAGGGAAGCCATTAGTGTTCTGAGAGATTCTGAGCTGGTTGTCTCATAAGTAGAGACCTGAAGAATTGGCGGATTCATTTTGAGACAAGCTAGAATTCAAAACACGTGTTTTTATATAACTTAAGCCATTGGTCCACACTGTGTTTGACACCTCCTGGAGAACGTTGGCCCAATCGTCGCCTTCCACTGTGACAGCAGACAACCGATGTGCAGTTAATATCGGCATATTTGTACATAAGACTGCAGAGTCTAGCCTGCAGGTCATTGAACTCACGAATTTTTCAGGTCTCTGCTCATAAGTTATCAGTTTTATTAAAGTTTTTTGGTTTTGTTAATATCTGATTTAATTTAAGTGATGAATACTTTTGATGTTATCTCATTACGTAGTGAGTTTATAATTATTTACTATAATCACATTAAATATAATGTTTTAGGCTTTGAAATCATGTGCTATATAATGTAGTAGGTTATAGGTTTTTCACGGTGAAGTGAGCACTTTTGAGGAATTAGTTAATTTTCCTGTCAGCCATTTTTTATTTTTCATCCTTTAACCATAAATATCGCCATGTAAGTAATAAACACAGTGTGTAAATTCCACCGCACCCGGAAGTTAACGTCTAAGATTAACACTAAATATATTCATTGACTATTATTCCAAATGAGAGGGCTTTCAAAAGTGCTCACTTAACCGTGATTAGCCTATACTTAGTTTTTACTCTAGACATACTTTTGTGTAGTGGTGTTCAAGAGGGCCCAGTGGCCAGCCACCTTGTGCGAACTACTTAACGCGTTGAGACATTAGCAACTAGTGTGTCCACGCAGTTAGTACGCAGTTACCAACACGAGAGGCAATACCATCCGACATGAAAAGTATCACTAGAACAGCACTGTCGGGTCTAGCAGACAGCCAGAATTACATTTTTTTTTCCAAACGCCCGGCAATGGCAGAAGTGGGTTTGCATTCGTCCATCCTTAATGGATCGGTCGCCGGAGAGAACCTCTGCTGGGGCCTACCGATCGTATAGTGAAATCCAAATAGGAAAATAATGCGCAGAAGTCCAAAACGCGTCGGGCAAGTCGGGAAAGTCCATTGCCGCTGTAGGAAGGGGTGGGACTGTTCAGTTCAATAGTGACAGTGGCCGAGAGCGGTTGGGCGAGAGCTGTTCCGCGTGTGTATATTACCTGTCGAAAAAAAAAAGTTTTATCAGTTTGGTGTGTATAGCGCCAGCAGTGTCACGTGGTTTACCTCCCTCCAGCGGCAGACCCTCGCCTACACAGCCTCCCCTGCTTTCCCTCCCTCAAAGCTGCGCGAGGATTATTTTCTCATTTGATCATTACTATACCATGCTCCTACTCAAGTTTCCATTGCACTTGTGGGTTTCCAGGCCCCGCTAAAATGGACTGATGCTAACTGCTGATACCCTGCTGATGCCAACTGCATTGCCGATCGTCGCTCTCTGCACGCTACAATGAATGCTGATCCCCTACTGACGTGCATAGTTCCATTAATGTGCCGTAGATGGCAAGACTATCGCTTTATTTACGTTCGCACGTTTATTTTCTGAGACGCATTTAATCTGCGGATGACGTTGATGCCGTTTGAATAAATCATGCATTATTTTTATTGCGTATATCATTTCAGTATTTACGATACAAACGAAATGCTCACTTTCCCTCTTTTCTTTGCGCGTGCGCAAATTGACGTCGCATTTCATTGGCTCGTTCATAGTGACGAATATATTGATAACGAATGACGGTGACGGCTGCTGATCAGCTGCCGACACCGAGTTAAAAGTTAGTGTACTTGGTCAGCACTGCTCTGCACATCGGCACTGACTCCACATGTCATGTGAGTCAATCACATTTCAGAATCGCGTCAGCACTGCAATGCACTGCACGCCATCAGCCCAACGTAGCATGGTCTTTACATAGAGGAGTCCATTACCATAGCTAATGTGTAGGCTGTTCACGGTTAATCAAGCACTTTTGAAATCAACATTTGAAAATGATCACTGCCATTATCTGTATGTTTTAACGTGTAATCTGAATGGCATACGTACCGTAAAGTTGGTAACGACGGAAGAAAAATAGTTCCATTTCCTAACATTGAATGTTAAGCCGTAGATAAACATTTGTGAATATTGAAATTATTTATTTTGCTTTCCGTTTTTTTAATGCACATACACTGGAGAGCCAAAAAAAAAACTGGTATAGGCTTGCGTGTGAAAATAACAGAGGTATAGAACCAATCAGAGTAATGCGATGCGGTCGGCAGCGCCTATATAAAACAACAAGCATCTGGCAAAGTTGCTAGAACGGTTACTACTGCTACAATGGCAGGTTATCACGATTTAAGTGAGTTTTAACGTGGTGTTATAGTCGGCGCACGAGAGATGGGACATAGTATCTCCGAGGTAGCGATACAATTTGGATTTTCGCTTACGACCATTTCACGAGTTTACCGTGAATATCGGGAATCCGGTAAAACATCAAATCTTCGACATCGCTGCGGCCGGAAATAGATCGTGAACGAACGGGTAAAACGACGACTGACAAGAATCATTAAGCGTGACAGACGTGCAACCCTTTCTCAAATTGGTGCAGATTTCAATGCTGCGTCATCAATAAGTGCCAGCGTGCGAACTATTCAACGGACCATAAGTGATATGGGCTTTCGGAGCCGAAGGCCCACTCGTGTACCGTTGTTGACTGCACGACACAAAGCTTTACGCCTCGCCTGGGCCCGCCAACACCGCCATTGGACTATTGATGACTGGAAACACGTTGCCTGGTCTGACGAGTCTCGTTTCCAATTGTATCGGGCGGATGGACCTGTACGGGTATGGAGACATCCTCATGAATCCATGGACCCTACATGTCAACAGGGGACTGTTCAAGCTGGTGGAGGATCTGTCATGGTATGGGGCGTGTGCAGTTGGTGTGAAATGGGACCCCTGATACGTCTAGATACGACTGAGACAGGTGACAGATACATAAGCATCCTGTCCGATCACCTGCACCCATTCATGTTCATTGTGCATTCCGACGGAGGTGGACAATTCCAGCAGGACAATTCGACACCCCACACGTCGAGAGCTGCTACCGAGTGGCTCCAGGAACACTCTTCTGACTTTCGACACTTCCATTGACCACCTAAATCACCAGACATGAACATTATTGAGCATATCTTGGATGCCTTGCAACATGCTGTTCAGAAGAGATCTCCACCGCCTCGCACTCCTATGGATTTGTGGACTGCCCTGCAGGAGTCATGGTGTGAATTGCCTCCTGCATACCTTCAGACATTAGTCGAGTCCATGCCACGTCGTCTTGCGGCACTTCTGCGTGCTCGCGGGGGCCCTACACGATATTAGGCAGGTGTGCCAGTTTTTTTGGCTCTTGAGTGTATGTCTAGGTATTAGAAAATTTGTAAAATATTTACTTTTATAATATTTCTACAATTTCACTTGATAGACGCATGAATAAAGTGATTAGATTCATGGTGGAAGAATACGCAATGTGCGTACAGGTAGATCTCAAGCAGGACTTTCAAAAGTGCTCAGTTTACCGTTAACAGCCTGTAATTTCTAATTGCATCACAGTGAAATTCAGGTTCTGGCCCCTAACGGCCTGAGAGCTCATTGGCATGACGCCTTGCCTAGTGGTCGGACTTTGCTTCCATCCAGCCGCAACCACTCCGGCGACATCCAGAAGAATCTCTGATCATTTCTGATGTAGTGTACACGTTGAAGAATATCCAGGAAATTCTTCCATGGCAAAGTGTTTAAAAACGTTGGGAGACAACAAAATTATATTCCGAAAAGGCAGGAGTGCTGGGAATTTTTTTTGGTTGTTTGTGAACTCAAAAATGCAGGAGGCGTGGGATTTCGATCCGACCACCCTTCGGTCGCCATTCCTGCATCTAGACCACACAACCACCATTGCATGGGAAGTGTTAGTTGTAGGTTTAATAAAGTAAATACAGGTATCGGCCTTCGCACTATGTAGGTTCACGCGCGCACCTGGCTGCTGGCATCGGAGACATTGCTTGGTTATGAGAAGAAATATAGTAAATACCCGCATCGGCCTAAACACTCTCCAGACAATAAACTCATCATCATCATCAAATAAAAGACTGTAGGCACTGCGCGCACGTACACGGGTCTTATATGAGTTATATATATATTAGTAGTGCGAAAAAATACCGTCATTCTAACGTTCAGAATACACATATACGCGCATAACTTCCAAACTTAAAAAAAAATGCATCGTTTTTATGATGAAATGTCATAAGCAAACCTGTGATAAGAGTGAGGCTTGCTTCCTTATCTGCATGTAAAATCTGTAAAACACGCACAATGAAAGAGTAAGGTAACTTTTTTAACCAAACAATTTTCTGAACGTTACACGTAAAGGTATTGTTCTTCTACCCTAGAAACTAATGAGACGTTAAAATTATTTATACTGAAGTTAAATGAGAAACATTACTTTAAAAAAGGTANTCTACCCTAGAAACTAATGAGACGTTAAAATTATTTATACTGAAGTTAAATGAGAAACATTACTTTAAAAAAGGTAACAAAACGTTGTAATTCCAAAGGTTAGAACAAATATGGCTGACATTGTTCCATAATAAGGTTCATTTCGATAGTATTTCATTTCATTCGTTCGTTTTAGTCGCGTAGAGACTGTACTTTTCTCATAGAAATTCGCATTANATTTCGATAGTATTTCATTTCATTCGTTCGTTTTAGTCGCGTAGAGACTGTACTTTTCTCATAGAAATTCGCATTATTTTCTATTGCGCTGAGCTTATTAAAGCTGTAAGACGAAACTATTAAATGTATGCGAGGTTGAAGCTACCGATTAATTTTATGATGTTTCGCTGGATGGATTTTGCACTTAAATATAGTTTTATGTTTAATTATTACAGGCGAATCCTTGAAAATGCGTATTTAACATATTATTTTGCAGCATTTCATTAACTGAAATTGTTTGCGCTCATATAATTTCCTTGGGTTTTGCTTTTGCAGCTGAAAATAATATATGTGACGCTGAAAAACACTTACAGTGACAGCTTTCATCAGTAAGCTGCGGTGTCCGAGTGGTTAAGGAGTTGGACTCGAAATCCAATGGGCTACGCCCGCGCAGGTTCGAATCCTGTCCGGAGCGTTGCATTTTTTAGTTTCTGTGTCTATCGCATGACCTTTCTGACGAGCAGGAAGTGTACTCAANTCCTGTCCGGAGCGTTGCATTTTTTAGTTTCTGTGTCTATCGCATGACCTTTCTGACGAGCAGGAAGTGTACTCAAAAAGTGATAAAGATAGTTTGAATATCAGTTATTCGTAAACGGGAAGCAAAGAAAATCGTAATATCGAAATAAATAANAAAGTGATAAAGATAGTTTGAATATCAGTTATTCGTAAACGGGAAGCAAAGAAAATCGTAATATCGAAATAAATAACGAACTCAACATGTTTTATAAATATAACATGCGACTTAAACATATTAATTTGTCCAGAGTTTAAATTTAATGTTCAGCAAAAATATAAGCTTCAGTTTTCATTTCATTGTTTAGTTTCTAATTGCAGTTTTTTAAACTGTTTTAATGAGCTTTCGAGTATACGAGTCACACACACATAATTGCGAATATCTTTGAGAAGTAAGTGTTGAGTAAATTACCACTTTCGTTCCTCCCCATACGTGTAGAAAATTAACTCTGACATAGTGATTATAAGGCAGGTACTGTANTAAATTACCACTTTCGTTCCTCCCCATACGTGTAGAAAATTAACTCTGACATAGTGATTATAAGGCAGGTACTGTACCAATGCGCTGCCAGGGTGCTCCTAAGATATTAATTTTTTAACATTAAAAATTCAGATTGTACTCTAGTGACATATATCGCGAGCGAAGTTCAATAAAGAGAAATTAACCTAAACTCTCACCATGAGTGAGTATTGGCACGTGAAAAGATTTCGGAAATATGAAATCTTACAGAGTGAGGGATCAATGTAGTGATATTTTTGCTTGTATTTTTCGGGAATTATAATTTTTAAACATATTTTGATATCATAATTTTTAACGACGTCAGAGGTAGCTTAATTTATTTACATAAGTTATTACATATTTACATGCCACTACGCAGATATCATTTTTTAATATCCTCACTATAGCCATCAAGGATTAAATACACCAAATATTTGGTTTGTTCCGTATTTGTAGTCACGAGTATGTCAGTATTTTTGGGCTTCTTGCGTATCTTCCTTCTCCGATGTAAACTTCATTAGTACCTTGGGGATATGTCCGATATTTCATGGACACAACAAAGCCATTTTTGACGATAATTTTCCATTTTATCGCCAAGGCTGAATATTTTCCATTTTTCATGGATTTCTGACTTTTTCCAAGGCATTTTTCATAACCACGTCAAACCTGTGACAGCAAATATACTCTATTCGCGGTTTCTTCACACTTTTTAATCAAACCTTTGAAAAATGACACCGTCTATGACGTCCTTGGTTGTTTCCTAAATGTCATGTATCACAAGCGTTTTGTACTTGTGATAATCTGAGTACCTTATTTTTGGTTGCATTAAATGTTTATTTATATTTTACCTATAAGTTATAATTTTTAATTTTTAATTAATATGAATGAAAACGGGAAGAAAGTAGGTGTGTTGGTAATGCCTAGTAAGATATATTTTGCCGCGACTGTGTTTAACCCTGTTATAACTGGGGGGAAATAACTGTAGTATTTAACCTCTCGTTATTGATATGTGTTGGGTTATTTCGTTAAAAGGATGGCCTCAGTTGGAATAAAAATTAAAACACAGGAACAACCGGTCCAACTAAAAGACACTGTAAATCAAGCANTATTGATATGTGTTGGGTTATTTCGTTAAAAGGATGGCCTCAGTTGGAATAAAAATTAAAACACAGGAACAACCGGTCCAACTAAAAGACACTGTAAATCAAGCACGCAACTCGTGTAGCTTATTGTTTGTACGTAACTACAAACTTAAAAGATAGTGGTGAACATGCACACAAATAGGCCTACCGTAACTTTTACTCCGCCCATATTTATATGCACTGGTACTTACTGTTTTCTAGGTTTATTTTCATTATTTACTAAAATTTATCTGGCTGGGCTTAGTATTTTGTTGAGGTTGTGGCAAACATTGAAATCACAGAAACGTAAGCACATTACACAATTGTGTTTCAAACACCCAGGGCAAGGTTACAACGTTGTGATANATTGAAATCACAGAAACGTAAGCACATTACACAATTGTGTTTCAAACACCCAGGGCAAGGTTACAACGTTGTGATAAACAGACGTGACATTCAAACAATTAATTTCGTCTTTAAAAAAGTTTACGGTTAAAACGTATAAATTTCCCACGTCCGATATTTGCAATCACACACACAGTGGTCCAACGTGACGTAATGGCAACAATACTTCTTCACNAAATTTCCCACGTCCGATATTTGCAATCACACACACAGTGGTCCAACGTGACGTAATGGCAACAATACTTCTTCACACACACAGCGGTCACGACGCACGTTACAGTATATTTATTCCTGCCGTGGAAAAAACTGATTTATCACGACATCGTAACTTGCCTAGGTAGGTTTAAAAAACACGAGTACGAACTTGACGCTTCGTTCAGGAACACGCCATGTCATGTCGGGGTCGCCAGTCGCCACTTCTGCCAACTTCGGATTTGTAACCGTCCCGCCATCACATATAAATATATTATATTAAGTATTCAAAAAATAAAATCTCGTTTCAGTTGTACAAAATAAATGAAAAAATAACTAATGTTTGCTGTAATAAGTATGAAATATGCTAAAATTGAAAATATATATAATTTTCTTGCTACTAAAGTGGTGCGAAACTTCCCGAGAGGGAGAAAGAGATAGATAGAGAGAGAGAGAGAGAGAGAGAGCGGCAATCTCCGCTGCGTCTATTGAATTGTCTTCCGCGGACGAAAAATAAAACACCATATCATTTGGACCAACGCACGAATAAAGCGATCAGGTCCATGGCAATGTTGATTTTACATACGGCGTAAGGACAGACAATGTGCTTGCAAGTAGATCTTAAGCAGAGCTTTTAAAAGTGCTCATTTTACCGCAAATAACTTATAATGTTCTTTTCGGTGTACGATTTTATATGTACAGTCTAAATGTAGAGTCTTGTAATATGCAGAAATTCAGAATGTTTTAATAAAACTATTTTAAAATATCTTCTTAATCTTTACAAGTTAGAGGTTGGCTAGCAGGTGCCGTATGTNTAAATTACCACTTTCGTTCCTCCCCATACGTGTAGAAAATTAACTCTGACATAGTGATTATAAGGCAGGTACTGTTCCAATGCGCTGTCAGGGTGCTCCTAAGATATATATTTTTTAACATTAAAAATTCAGATTGTACTCTAGTACCCTATATCGCGAGCGAAGTTCAATAAAGAGAAATTAACCTAAACTGTCACCATGAGTGAGTGTCGGCATGTGAAAAGATTTCGGAAATAGGCAATCCTACAGAGTGAGGGGTCAATGTAGTGATAGTTTTGCTTGTAGTTTTCCAGAATTATGATTTTTAAACATATTTTGATATCATAATTTTTAACGACATCAGAGGTAGCTTAATTTATTTACATAAGTTATTAAATATTTACATGCCACTACGTAGATATCATTTTTTAATATCCTCACCATCCAGCAAGGATTAAATACACCAAATATTTGGTTTGTTCCGTATTTGTCGTCACGAGTGTGTCAGTATTTTTGGGTTTCTTGCGTATCTTCCTTCTTCGATGTAAACTTCATTAATACCTTGGGGATATGTCCGAGATTTTATGGACACAACGAAGCCATTTTTGACGATAGTTTTCAATTTTATCGTCAAGGCTGAATATTTTCCATTTTTCGTAGATTTGTGACTTTTTCCGAGGCATTTTTCCTAACCACGTCAAACCAGTGACAGCAAATATACTCTATTCGCGGTTTCTTCACACTTTTTAATCAAACCTTTGAAAAATGACACTATGTATGACGTCCTTGGTTGTTTCTTAAATATGCCATCTATCACAAGCGTTTTGTACTTGTGACAATCTAAGCGCCTTATTTTTGGTTGAATTAAACTTTTATCTATATTTTATCTATAAATTATAATTTTTAATTTATAATTAATATGAGTGAAAACAGGAAGAAAGTAGGTGTGTTGGTAATGCCTAGTAAGATATATTTTGCCGCGACTGTGTTTAACCCTGTTATAACTGGGGGGAAATAACTGTAGTATTTAACCTCTCGTTATTGATATGTGTTGGGTTATTTCGTTAAAAGGATGGCCTCAGTTGGAATAAAAATTAAAACACAGGAACAACCGGTCCAACTAAAAGACACTGTAAATCAAGCACGCAACTCGTGTAGCTTATTGTTTGTACGTAACTACAAACTTAAAAGATAGTGGTGAACATGCACACAAATAGGACTACCGTAACTTTTACTCCGCCCATATTTCTATGCATTGGTACTTACTGTTTTCTAGGTTTATTTCATTATTTACTTAAATTTATCTGGCTGGGCTTATTATTTTGTTGATATTGTGGCAAATATTGAAATCACAGAAACGTAAGCACATTACACAATTGTGTTTCAAACACCCAGGGCAAGGTTACAACGTTGTGATAAACAGACGTGACATTCAAACAATTAATTTCGTCTTTAAAAAAGTTTACGGTTAAAACGTATAAATTTCCCACGTCCGATATTTGCAATCACACACACAGTGGTCCAACGTGACGTAATGGCAACAATACTTCTTCATACACACAGCGGTCACGACGCACGTTACAGTATATTTATTCCTGCCGTGGAAAAAACTGATTTATCACGACATCGTAACTTGCCTAGGTAGGTTTAAAAAACACGAGTACGAACTTGACGCTTCGTTCTGAAACACGCCATGTCATATCGGCGTTGCCAGTTGCCACTTCTGCCAACTTCGGATTTGTAACCGTCCCACGATATCATCTAAATATATTATAATAAGTATTCAAACAATAAAATCTGGTTTCAGTTGTAAAAA
Organism: Clitarchus hookeri; assembly: GCA_002778355.1. Lineage (NCBI taxonomy): Eukaryota > Metazoa > Arthropoda > Insecta > Phasmatodea > Phasmatidae > Clitarchus > Clitarchus hookeri. The sequence continues at coordinate 270,233 of NQII01001466.1, forward strand.
ATAAATCTAAAAATAACTAATGTTTGCTGTAATAAGTATGAAATATGCTAAAATTGAAAAAATATATATAATTTTCTTGCTACTAAAGGTGGTGCGAAACTTCCCGAGAGGGAGAAAGAGATAGAGAGAAAGAGAGAGAGAGAGAGAGCGGCAATCTCCGCTGCGTCTATTGAATTGTCTTCCGCGGACGAAAAATAAAACACCATATTATTTGGACCAACGCATTGTAATTTGCGCTGATATTTTTAACCGTAACAATAAAATATGTTTCCTTTGGTGCTACCTAAAAATTCAAATATATTAATAGGCAACGTTTACTTTACAAATAATATACCAAAAAACTAGGTTAAAACTATATTTTAACAGTGAACTATTTCTTGCTAGCCGTTTCCAACACACCGCTGTTCTCACTGTTTTTAATTCGTATTTAATAAGAAATTATTATTACAAGCTATAGAAGATACTAAGTTAAAGTTTCATTTATTAAAAAATACAGTACTTTAAAGGTAATCACAGTGTTATATATTTGTAGTATACAATTTATTGAAATAACAGGTTGACATGTTACGCCTAGGGTGACTTTTCAAATGTTCGTTTCAAAACATCCGAAGAAACCGTGAATGGACTTTAACAGGAGCACTGACTCTAACGCACCCAGAAAAGTTGGCTACGACGGGAAGTAAGTAGTTCCATGTGTTGTAGTTAAATTACAAGTGTTACGTAAACATTTGCGAATACTAAAATATTTTATTTTTTGTTTTTTAATGAATTTGCAAAATATTCACTTTTCGAAAAAAATTACAGTTGTCTCTTGACCAACGCACGAATAAAGTGATCAGGTCCATGGCAATGTTGATTTTACATGTGGCGTAAGGACAGGCAATATGCTTGCAAGTAGATCTTAAGCAGAGCTTTTAAAAGTGCTCATTTTATAACTTATAATGTTCTTTTCGGTGTACGATTTTATGTGTACAGTCTAAATGTAGAGTCTTGTAGTATGCAGAAATTCAAAATGTTTTAATAAAACTATTTTAAAATATCTTCTTAATCTTTACAAGTTAGAGGTTGGCTAGCAGGTGCCGTATGTAAGAATTGTATATGTCATAGTTTCTGTGGTCAATGCAGTAGATAATAGTCGTACAGGCCACGGAATTGCCTTCTGGAATTGGATCTAAGTGGAACGAGGTTTATATTACGTGTATTGCTCTAACACATCGTAAATCTCCCTTAACTGCTACGGGCTTGTCACTGACTCTGAAAAACTTACACCACCACCACCATATTATTATTATTTACAACTGCGTATTTGCGTATGTAAAAGCGTGGAAAATATGCAAGGCGTTGTAGCAGCCAAAGTTTATATATATGCGTGTGTGTGTGTNTGCGTATTTGCGTATGTAAAAGCGTGGAAAATATGCAAGGCGTTGTAGCAGCCAAAGTTTATATATATGCGTGTGTATGTGTGTGTGTGTATATATATACACGTGTCTGTGTGTGTGAGAGAGAGACATTTTTCCATGGAGCCAAAACCGGCTCTCTAGAGACTCGAAGAGGGCTGGAGTACACACAAAATGATACAAACTGACAGTGGTGAATAACATACCGTCTGCTTACTTCGAAAACATCGTAATTTCAGTTTTTCCCCAGTGCACGGTTCTGGGTGAAATTTCTGTATTATTTTCAATGCGCATCTGGTGGTAACACGTTTTTAAGCATACGCTGCTTCATGTTGCCATAACTGCATAGTAACGAAACTTCATACGATTTCTCTTTGCATTAATTAGATATTTTTTACCATTTCCTCAAACGGAGTTACGAGATTTTTTTTTAGTAAGCCAATGATACATTGTATCGACTTATACGCGATTTAAGTGAATTTCTATTAAACCAAACTAGCCAGCCACCGTTCAGTGACAGCGTTACGAAAATATTATAGAATAAGTATTCAACACAGTCTATTTAAACATCATTTCCATGGACAAATTTTCACTGTTCAGTATTGGCATACACTTGTAAGACATAGGAGTGAGGAAAAACCTCGGTTAGCTGCGGTGTTTTAGTAGTTTAGGTGTTGGACTCGAAATGGGCTTTGCCCGCACAGGTTCGAATACTGTCCGCAGTAGCCAATTTTTTTTTTGCGCTGGCTTGTTTTTTGAAATTAAGGGGCCTTATTCATAGTCAGATCTTCGTCCAAGGATGATCCAGAGGTGATCTTCCTCGGAGTTGGTCTGAGGTTAGTCCGGACTAAGGGTGGACTAACTATATCGTATTCACAAACCCCGACTAGAGTGGGACTAACTTTAGTTGAAGGATCATCGAAGTACACTGTTGCCAGGTTTACTGCGCATGACCATTGCAGATACTCGTCTCAAATAAAACCTTTACTACGAAAGGAATATCACATTTGAGACAACACGTATTAAAAGTAGCTTCAATCAATGCAAACAGATATTGTTCCTTTACCTAATAACCAAGTTTTCCGTTAATTGAAATTTATTCAATGTTTTATTTATGATTTAATTTGTTAAGTCCAATTCTTGGATGACTGTGTAGATCAGTGGATAAGGTTCTTGCTTCGTAGATATGAATGGCAGGTTCGAAACTCGTTTGTTCATTCAAATTGTTTTATTATGACTATTTGTTTCGACGGCATGCATATTTTAACAAAATTAATTTATGTATTAAAATTTTTTTTCATAATTGCTAACAAAATTCTTTGACATTTTTTATACACCTGGCTCTCTATCATATATTGTAATACTGCAGGATGGAGGACGAAAAAATTAATATACCAATAATCTTATTATTCCATATTGATTTGCTAATTTTTCATAGCACACCGTTATGCACTGGTAGTATGGGCTGGTTTAATTTTCTTACCCCAGTACTGTCTTTATAAGGATGATAAATTTGCATTTTAATGCTAAATATATTACAAAAATAAATCCATGCTGCCAATACATTTATTTCAAGAAGATACTTTACCACATGTATTGCAAAGTAGGATTTGTATTGAAATTATCTTTGAAGGTATTCATTTCACGTCTGGTAAGAATCTGTTTTCAGAGAAGGCATTTGAATGACACAGAAATAGAAAGGCATTGCTGTAGCTTAACACTGATGTATTATGATTTATATTTTCTTTGAAATATTATTCACGGAACATTTCACCCATTAGATTGACAGGTTTTTGCTCACAGATTGACAGAATCGGCCTTCAACGTATTTTTTGTGTTTCGTAAACTTTGTCTACCTCTCACTCGCATGTAATATTAGCGAAACTGTCTTGTTTTTTTGTTCGCCATGTTTATTTTTGACTTTAATACGTCGTTAGTCCTACCCTAAGTTTGGACTAAAATTTAGGCCTTACTAAAGCAAGATGATCCTCGGGCTAGTGACAACATGACTCTCTGAATACGAACAATTTCGGTAGGAGGATGATCTTTCCTTAGTCCGGACTAAAAATGACTATGAATAAGGCCCTAGAATTCACCAAATTGCATTAGATGAAGTAAAACTGCCCAGGATACTTGAGACTGATACTTGAGTTACAAACACGTGACAAAAATTACTATTACCGTTTTCAGAAACTGTTTGAATATCACACTCCTCCACTCGTCGCCAAGTGCACGTTGTATTTCAACGTGTTTTACAGCCAATGAAAACAAAGAAACTCTATTTCAACCTATGATGTGTGATTCGCTTTACTGTCCACGTACAAGTTCGTTGCAGGAAAATGTTAATTATACGCTTCCATATGCTACACTTGGCATGCGACAAGGTTCGTCTTCACCTGATACACAGACATTTTTCGTTTTCGTGTATAATTTTAGTTTCAGAGGTATTATTGTTAAATGTTTGATTATAGAAAATTTACAATTTACTACTTGTATCTGTTTTTTTTAACATACCGCATATAATATATACCCTTATATGCTACAAATAATATTACATATAACATGAGCACATACACATTTTCACATGTAAATATATAATAAACTAACTGGGGACCTTAGTGAATCTAACTCGTAATACCCCGTTTAAAGCTAAACGGAATATATACCATGGCTCGCCTTTGCTTTTCTGTTTTAAAATAAATTAGTTCTACCTCTCCCCCGCCCCTCCCCATAAAAAAAAGACGAGAGATAGTTTTAACGAATTTTTATACGTAGACTTCCTAATAATGCCGGAAAGGAAATTGTTAACAAAATCAATTTTTTTTCCTTGTAGCTACAGTTTAAAATCCTTCGGAGTTAGATTACCAGGATTGAAGTATCAAAATTCTATTTGGCCCACAACGTAATGGGAAAGCAGCTTCGTACACGCCTGACAGCCAATAACGAAATAAACCTTTACGACGTGCGCACAGTACTTTAAAACCTAATAAGCGGTCAACTTTTCCCGCGATAAGCCATCGTTCTTAATCATCAAGAGGCCGCGGTGGCTGAGCGGTTAAACTGCTCGCCTCCCAACAAGGCGAGCCGCGTTCAATCCCCGGCCGGGTCACTCCCGGATTTTCGAAAGTGGGAATCGTGCCGGACGGTGCCGCTGGTCGACGGGTTTCCTTGGGGATCTTCCGTTTCTTCCGCCCTTGCATTCCGGTGCTGCTCCATTCTCAGTTCATTTCAGCCTTATCGGCTATCAAGACCTCGTTGTTAACAGCCGCCAAAATCACTCAACTTAATAATTAATTTTTATACAGAATTTCGTATTAGGCATGGAAGTCAACTCATAGATAGCACGGCCGCGATGTGCAAGTGGAACTCTGCCCTCGTAGCTCAGGGGCAGAGTGGCCGACCTATAGTCGGAGGATCGAGAGTTCGCGCCACGGTTCCTCCGGGGCAGATATTCCGTTCGCATGTCGCGCACATGTGTATTGTGAATTTGTCATCAGGTCGATCTTATTTCCTTGAGCTCGACACACGGCAAATTACACATATACTGTCAAAACGTCAACGTCACACACGCTATGTCCAACGGCAAATGTATCGGTCAGTGAAATCAATAAAGCCCACTTTAAAAAAAAAAAGTGGTTAAGGAGTTAGACTCGAAATCCAGTGGGCTATGCCCGCACAGGTTCGAATCTTGTTCACAGCGGTTCGTATTTTTTTTCCATACATTTTTCCCTGAAGCAAAAAATTGCATTATATGCAGTAAAATCGTTTGGGTTAGTTCTGAATAATACTGAATGCATTAACTTTTTCGAAACACCAAGCGGATCACGTCGATGAATTGTTATCTTTCTGGTCCCGCTGTACGAACTTCTTGTCTATTAAAGTGCTGACTAAAACCATGTTGACTTCATGTTGAACTCCGAACTGTGTTATCTCTTACCATATCTATCTATCAATCTGTACGTAACAGACTGCTCAGAGATTTAATACTTCTTTTATATGCAGTTTGGCAACGTTGCTACTAGTTTTTAGTCTACTTTCCGAAGGAAAGAAAGGCTCATGAGATCACTTTCCTGTCTGCGTGTATGTTTGTGTATGGCTGCGTGTATGCTTGTGTATGTCTGCGTGTATGTTTGTGTATGTCTGTGTGTGCGTCTGTGCGTGTGTGTTCCCCCACTTTCAATTTTTGAATCCGTGAACTGAATTTCATCAAACTCTGTACACCTGAATTTTATAGTTTTCGACAATCCCGGTCACTTGCTTTCAAAATACCGGCCATTTTAAAAGTTAGGGTGATATGTCATATCTTGGAAACCATTAAACCGATTTAAACCAAATGTTGTATGCTAATAATGCAAGATGTGTGAGCATTGAATTCAGAAGGGAATACTGTTGGCCCACCATTTTGGAAGATAGCCCCACATTAAAGAATACTTTTTATGTTATACCTCGAAAACTTAGTCAACCAATTTTGGCCAAATTTGGCACGTATCACGTATATAATATCAAGATAGACCAGGTAATGCAAGTAATTAAACTTTATTAGGCACTGGGAAATGAAGCAAATGAACTGGGAACATGTGAATTAGGGCAGTGGAATTCTCGACATTCAGTGGGAATCACAAATAAATCAGTGAAATCCAGCCATCATATTAATTAGTTATCTGGCACTATCAGTCGCTCAATCTTCACTGGTTTTCACTGATTTTGCTGAATTCTCACTGTTTCCGGTTTAGAGTGTATAAAGGAATATTTTCTCACTCCAGTAACATTGACAAATAGATCATCAAGCATGCTTTAAATGTGTTTTTTAAATATTATTTTTACTTATTTCAGATTATTCTATTATTTATTAAACAATAAATTGTGGTTTGGTTGTGTCAAGGACACGGACGTGGGTTTTACGTGAATACGTCTGCGTCAGTTGGTAATGTTTTCTTTGGGAGAGCCTATGGGAATTAAATTGAAGTGACGAAATGGTTACTTGGGTTTTGTGGCTTAAATCAGCAGAACTAGGCGATATATTTCGTTTGGCACCAAAACCAAACGCGCTAGCACATCGGAGTCGCGAGACATACTGCCCACGCCCAAAAATTTCCGCCAATCGCCGTGGAGACCCTCACCCACGCCCCACGCATGCGCAGTGCCAAATAAAGGCCATTCTCGCATCGTAGTCATATACCCGGTCGAACGAGACCACATTCATTTCAATCTTGTCATTAGTCACGAAGTTATAGTGTTGGAATGGATAACCCTGCAAACGTTGAATTCCATTTTCCGCCCTCGCACCTCAAGTGTAGGTCTGATTCTAAAGACACTCGCGTCAAAAATTGCTGTAACTTTTATCAGGGTGTCACGTACAAAGTAAAGAGCTAAGTTCTCCCTTTGTCAAGATTAGGCCTCATCGCTACAGACACGACCNTAAAGACACTCGCGTCAAAAATTGCTGTAACTTTTATCAGGGTGTCACGTACAAAGTAAAGAGCTAAGTTCTCCCTGATGTCATGATTAGGCCTCATCGCTACAGACACGACCATTTATTGCTAAATAATAAACACGTCAACACCCACACCTTACGACACAACAGTTTCTCGTGAAATGGCCATAGGTGACGGGCAGTTTGCGATAGCTATCGAAATAAGACTAGCACTTTTCGGTGAAGAACATAGGACGAATATTTTTAAGTGTATCGCAATTCCGTGCGATGGATGGGAGAGATAATGTAACACTAGACTGTAACAAAAAAGTGCCCAGCATGTCAGTAGCATGCAACTCAGCATGTCAGTAGCAGTAATGCAGCAATAGATGGCTGAACTACTTGTATAGCGATAATGCAACAGCGGGTGGTTATAAGCTAAGATGCTCAAAACGCCCAGAATACAACCATTATTTATTCTGAACACAGTTCTCTCTTTGAGCTTCTATTATACCTACTTGTTACATTTAACACACGTGTGCACAGTTGAACTGATTTCGATTAACTTTGATATCTAATTATTTTCATTAAACCGATAGTTGTGACATTGCCATTTGAGCATTTGGAAGTAACTGATAATTCTGACTGAATGAAATATTATTTCGGCATTAACGCCATCGCAAAGCTTTGCAATCTCGTATGACCGAAATAATAGTCCGTTCGTTCACTAGCACTGCAAACACAATTGTAAAAACACGAACGTGAATTTAGTTGGAAATTTGTTAGCAAGTACTATTTCTTTGCCACGGCTTTTTGTTACGGAATTTACCGTAACTCACTAAATCAGCAGGGTCTGAACACTCATTCACTGAAACTAAACTACACCAGTTTATTCTATGAGCCACAAGACACTTCAACAATGTAATTGAAAATAATGTCGTAGGAGAAAAATGTTTATTAGTTGCATCAATATCATCACGTAACACCATACTGATATCACAGAAAAATAGCTTCCTCTTAAAGGCACGAAATAAAAAACAAGCGACAGCTGATTGTACATATATCTATCTATTTTATCCGTGAATATTTACGGACCTGCATAAAAGTAAGTTTATTGGAAGTCTCCCAGCGAAAGAGGATGGGATAAATGAGTTACGGGCTCCTTGTGGCACCCGAATCGTCTATTCTACACACTGGCTTGTGTCTCCCAGCAAAGCACTACGGTTCAAAAAAGAAACTTGCATTTTCCACTGACGTTTCGGCAAACTTCCACATGCCATTTTCAAATTTCTTTTCTGCGCTTCAAAGAATGGACTCGCGTTGATGTTACACCAAGTTATATAAAAAAATCTAACCACCCGTTTATAGTTTCTTAATCCGAACGTGACTTAGTTCGCGTAGTAAAATATTTAGTGAAGTCCGTAAATGGAAAAAAAAAAAACACGTAAACGGCAAACTGTGACTTCAGTGAAGATACAAAGGCAGATATAATAAAGAAGCCTGCGTGTCACATACAGTAGAAAAGAAATCAAAGGTCTGTTCTTAAGTTACTATATGGCGACGGCTGTTCACGGTAAAGTGAGCACTTTTGAAACCAACATTTGAAAAATGTCACTGTCTCTGCCGGTGTGTGTTTTTAACGGGCACACGTAGTGGCATGCGCCCAGTAAAGTTGGCAACGGCGGAGGGAATTCCATATCTCAACGTTGAATTAAAAGTTTTCGGTAAACATTTGCCGACACTACAGTTATTTATTTTTCCTTCTGATTTTTTGAATGCATATAAGTGCAAAAACTAGCAGATATGTAAAATATATATTTTTATAATAATTTTGCATTTTCACTTTACTGACGCATGAATAAAGTGATCAGGTCTATACTAATATAGATTTTACATATGGCGGAAGGATACACAATGTGATTACAAGTAGATCTTAGGAAGAGCTTTCAAAAGTGCTCATTTTACCTTGAACCACCTACACAAAAATTTCAATGGCTTTATTTTTGAAGAACTGAATTTTCATCAGCGTATTTTAAAACCCACACTGTGGAAATTTATAAAATTCGGAAAACATTTTCTCCTCGAAGTTAATCTGTAATATTTTGCATGATTCTGCAGATGCTGGGTAATCACATAGCAGTACACTGTAGGTAATACATATTTAATNATCTGTAATATTTTGCATGATTCTGCAGATGCTGGGTAATCACATAGCAGTACACTGTAGGTAATACATATTTAATACTTTTATATAATCAAGAGCGTTTGTTAAATGCTGTTGATCACTACACTTGCCAAGCTTCTGCAAGCACAGTAATCAGCTATGCTGTATACGAAAACTAGGCCTTCTTCCAAACTATCAAAATGCTTTCTTTGCTGCAACGCATTATTTGTTGCCGCAAAGAAATTTCTGGTTGAATATAGACCACTGCAAAGTATTTTTGCCACAAACAAAATTTTTGTTTGATCTATACATTAATGGCATACACACTCTAAAAAAGAAACAATTAAAATTGCTCCAAATCAACGAATTGGACTGCAGATCTGCCGAAACTGCTCCATTTCAATCAGTACAATTCTACTGGCTGATGGACTGAGTAAATATTGATTTCTACTGATTCATAGTTAATTGCACTGGCCTGGCATTAACACCTCAGTGCATTTCACTGATTCGCTCGTAGTTAACAGCTCATCAACTGAAGATTCAGCAAAATAATTCTACTTATTGAAATCACTGATTCCGGTCGCATTATCGTGACGATAGTTTAGCAGTATTATTTCTGGTAGTCAGTTTTATTTTGAAGGTTACGCCATTATAATTATGATCAATATAATTTGTTATTTGGTAATGTAACATTTAGTGGATTTCCTTACATATTAAAAATTACAATGTAGGAAGGAAAAATTGTAATATTGCTTAACACTTTCCTTTGGTATACAGCTTGATTTATTTGCTGTAAAGAAGTCAGCCTCAAAGAAACGTTTTTATTTGCTATAAAGAAAATCTTGTACGTTTTTTTTTATACTATACCTAGTTAGTTGGTAAGTTGAGTGTGACCATGCGAGTGTAACAACGTCTTTGGGTTCGTTGGACTCCGCTTTAACCAGACGTCCTGCGTGCATATGGCTGTTGCTGTGCCGTCTATAAGTGGCAAGTTTGTTTTAAAAAAGAACCGCGGGATAATTTTCTTATTTTTTCACGAGGAATCGAAATTCTATGGTGCCCTTTTCACTTTTAGATTGGATAACTGAACTTCAAACTTCAAGTTCATCAAGCAAAAGTTTTGAAAATAAATATTATTTACCAAGATTCAGTAACTTGTTCATTGTCATTGGATTTTAATTTATTATGTCATTAGACTACTTGCCAGATTTCTATAACAGTTGAAATTGAACAGTTTCTTTTAGTGATCTCCTGTCTTTAAATTCTGTACTGCTGTGTCAGAAGGGTTCCCGAAATTAAGGTTATTCCGCACAATCAAATTTTACTTCAAAAATTCAATTTATGTTGAATTCAGTTTCTTTAATAGGTTTTTGACATCACTTGTACTTCATAATTGCGGACACTAAACATATTAAGGTTAGATTTACGTCACAGTTTTCCTTTTTAAACGGTTTTTTTTTTTTGGCATTTTATCGATTTGTTGGATTAGCTATAAAAACATTTTAAAGGAAAATGCTGTCTTATTATACAATATTACAAATGCATTTAAATTTAAAGATAAATAAAATCTTATCCTTTTTATGCATATAAAATTTTTTATATATTTCACTAAAAATACGAACTTATTTTTATAGATTAAAAGTAAAATATTGAAAGCAATTATTTTTAGTTGTCAAGTACTTATTTTTTAATCAGTAAAGTACCATTTACTACGTTTATTTACGGACAGGTATCCAGCTTGCCAGTGTGAAATTTTGATTAAATTGTGTTTGAATTGTATTTCAGCATACTATTATTAACGTACTTTCAGAAAGAAACTGGCTTAATAGATCGCCTTCCTGTGCGTGTATAGTCCTGTGTGTGTCCTCTAAATACTTCATAAACCGGGCATTGGATTTGACAAAACTCGATTAACTTGTAGTACATGGCAATGATACCCGACTTTTGTAGTTTAGACCATAATTTGTAATTATTTTGAAATTTCCAACGTTAAAAAAAGTTTGCTGCGCTATATCTCAAGAACAGTTCAACATATTTTAAACTAAGTTTGATACGTTTGTAGTTCACAATATTGTCATAAAATTCAGATATACACTGAGTGGCCAAATTATTATGACCACCCCCTCAGTACAATGTTGGACCACCTTTTGCCCTTAATACTGCATGGATTTTTCTTGGCATGGACTCTATGAAATGTTGGTAGGTGGTATGAGGAATTCGAGACCATATCAGATTAACTACACTTTCCAATTCCTTAAGATTTGATGGTACTGGATCCAGCTGCCTGATGCCCCGTTCGATCTCATCCCACAGATTCTCAATTGGATTGAGTTTTGGTGATTGTGCAGGCCAACTAAGCAAGGAAAATTCTCTGTTATGCTCTTCGAACCATCTGCGGACAATGCCAGCTTTATGACAGGGAGCATTGTCCTGCTGGAAGTATCCATCCCAGGCAGGGTACACCATTAACATAACAGGATGTGATTAATCTGCGATAACACTTAAATACCCTTGACCATTCAGACGTTGTTCCACAGGAATCAAAGGACCCATTCAATGCCAAGAAAACATCCCCCAAACTATAATATTGCCTCTACCAGCTTCAAGTGTTGTGGCAATGCAGTTGGGGTCCATGCTTTAGTGCTGTTTTCTCCATATTCGCACCTTGCCATCTGCATGGTGTAATTTAAAACGTGATTCATCGGACCACATGACCCTTTTATAGTCATCTACTGTCCAATCCTTGTGCTCCTTTGTGAACTGGAGACGTCTGCTCTTGTTCAAGGCAGACAGTAGAGGCTTTCGAAAAGGTCGTCGGCTTCCATAGCCTATACGGTGTAATGTGCGGCGAACAGTTCGTTCAGAAACCTTCGCAATTGCTCCTTGATTAAGATTCCCCACAATTTGACGTACTGTTGCTCTTCTGTTGGATTGGACAACTCTGGCAAGTCTCCTCTCAGATCGAACATTCAGTAGCCTGTGGCGACCACGAGCCTGTCGTTGAGACCCGGTTTTCTGCGTGGTAGTCCACTCTCTGTAAACATTAATAACTGCTGCTCTCGAACACTTCACAAGTGCAGCCGTTTTGCTGATACTGGTTCTGACACTTCGAGCGCCTACAATCATCCCGCGTTCAAACTCAGTTAAATCGCGTTTTCTGTCCATTTATTCGCAAGCAACACAGTGCAATTGAAGCTTCACTTGTCCTGCAGTCCCTTTTTATAGCTATCTCGCCCTCTAGCGGCAACAACGTGAATTTATGGCCGATCTGCGTATAAGTGTCAAGTGGCCATAATAATTTGGCCACTCAGTGTATATCCTCATTAGTACGCCATTTTGGGAGATAGCATCACCTGAAAGAATAAGCCTCTGATGCCATATAAACCGAGTGCCGCCAAAATTGGCACACAAAGTAGCGCTATGGTAAACCAATCAAAACATATTACCCTTATTTTAAAAATGGTGGCAATATAAATATTTTTGGTAAGAATGACACATCTACTGAAACACTGGACCAATTTCGGCTAGCTCTTTTCGCCTACTGCGATTATTAAATATGCTAATTCACATTCGCTTTTGTCTGCCATTTTGTTTACGGCAGCGCTTTACATTATACCTACCTCAGGAGCTACTAAACCGATAACTGAAAACCCGGCATACCAATAGTGCTATGGCACGGCATCCTAAACTTGTTTAATTTTAGCTATCGGACACTTATTTTCAAAATGGTGGCTATTCGAATAACACTTCTACCTAATTAATACGCATATTTCAACCATACGTGACATACTTTATTAACCTATTGCGGTGATGAAATACGTTAATTCACAACATATGTTGTCTGCCTTTTTTTTAAGACTACCCCACCTTAAAACAAAGCGTTTACGTCATGTATACCGTGATGTGATCATCTTAAATGCCACAACACTGGAGAAGGTGCATTTTTGCTTTGTTTATTTCAGTGTGTTTTTGTTATGTTTGTTATCATTACCCATTTTTTAAAAACATTTTTGTGATGTGTGATTATTTGCCGGTTTTCATGCGTAGGCCTACGAGACATGTCACTGTTAACTTGCGTGATTACTGGAAATGTATGTTTTCTTCAGTTGACTGCTATTGAAGTTTGGCTATTTGTTGTGCATTTGGCGACGCACGAGAAATTTCTTAGACAGGAAAATATACACTGGGGAAAGGTCTTCTTTTGTTAATATGGTGATCGGTGAAAAATTGCTTACACTTGGGCTATAAGAATACGAAATTACTGTTTTCGTAATTGATTGTGTTAACAGCCTAAAGGCAACTGTATCGTCTGTTTAATATTTTAATAGGTATTTGTTTTTTACTTGAGCACTTTGAAAACCTTGCCTGGATCCACTTTTTTGTGCTAATTTGTATCCCTCAATTATTTTATAAAATTATGGTTGCCATGACCTAATCACTTTATTCATGCATCGATGAAGTGAAACAATTGCTAGGGACTAAATTATATCACTAATATGTCGATGTATACTCATATGTGTATAAAACTAACAAGCTAAATTAAATTAGTTCAGTTCTTACAAATTTAAACATCACACTGTTAAAACGACGCTAAGATATGGAACTACTTTTCNTATGTGTATAAAACTAACAAGCTAAATTAAATTAGTTCAGTTCTTACAAATTTAAACATCACACTGTTAAAACGACGCTAAGATATGGAACTACTTTTCTTAATTTGCTGCCAATTTTACCTTGAGTGCATCAGTCAGTTGTCACGTTAAAACATATGCATTTACTAGCAGTGATCTTTTTCAAAAAGGTAAATTTAAAAAGTGCTCAACCATGACCTTTTTATACTAGTTTTTCAGCCACTTATCGGTAGTAATTACGGGAAGGAAGATAACAATCGATAATTAAGGATTATGAAGTAACAAGCACTTGTAACGGTACATAATGATGAAGTAGTGAGTCAGATAAAATCACGCTGTTTACGTTCTTTTTTATAACAACTATCCTTGACGATTTCATTGGGGTCAGATGTGTGTCGTGTTGTAAGACAAATGTGAAAATGTTGGTAACGCTAGCGGGAGAAAAAATGATAGTTGTAACAGCACCCCCTCCCTTTTCATTTTGCCACTCTGGTTGTCATCAGTTAGTATTAAAGTTATTCATAAACAATTAATTGCGATAAAAAATATATAATTGCTGTAAACTGTAATGGATTTGATTACATTCCGAAGTAAATTTTGTCCTTGTGTTTGTCGTAACACGTGCGTCAGCAAAACTGATGCCATTGTCGTTTTCGAGAAATTTATAGCTACGCCACTGGCGTCAACGCAGTTTCTACGTATAACATTAATTTTAACAGTTACAAAATTATATCACGAGAATTTTATTTTCTAATTAATAGTATCACTGTATCTCAAATCGTCCAGAGAGCGTATTATAAGTAGCTATAGTTTATTCGCGGTTTTTGAGTCAAACGTTTGAAAAATTACCCCATATATGACGTATTTAGTTGTTTCCTAAATGTGTCATGTATTACAAGCATTTTGTACTTGGGTTAGCAACAAAGTATCTTATTTTTGGTTAAATTGAATTTTTAACTACATTCTATCAATAAAAAATAATATTTCATTTGTAATTAATAGAAATAAAACCAGAGAGAAAATAGGTGTGTTGGTAACGCCTAGTAAGAAATAGTTCCTATGCAGAATATCGTTAAGCTGAGTGCGCACGAATGCGGTGCGTTGTTACTTTGGTGTATTTTTCTAGACTTGGTTAAGCTTTGTATGAGGCGGAGTAATAGCGTGAAAGTAGAACTTTAGCGGGGCTTCAGAAAAGTTTGAAGTAACCGTGAATGTACTATATCGTGAAAAACATATCTTCTTTGTAAGCTTTGTATATTTAATAAAAAAAAAACCGTGTGCAATATCCCAAACTGAGAGAGCGAGAGTTGGAGAGCATACGAAAGAGATATCTCGATGCGAAAAAACGACANGTGTGCAATATCCCAAACTGAGAGAGCGAGAGTTGGAGAGCATACGAAAGAGATATCTCGATGCGAAAAAACGACAACTGAAGAGAGCGTTCATCATACCGTGACACATAAAATATTTTATAAAAAATGAAAGTATGTAAAATTATTTCTTTAGTAAATAAAATTAACTTTGCAATTATATTTACTAAAAATTTCTATGAGACAACTATCGGAGTAATGCATTTTTGCAAGCAAACTTATATTCATTCCTATAGTTATCTGAAGATTCTCGCAATGTATTAATACAATTTTTAATGTATTATTTACATGGAAATCAATTATTACATCTTAAAATACTATATAAGAGCAGTCAACCGCCATGCGCTGCGGTGTCCGAGTGGTTAAGGAGTTGGACTCGAAATCCAATGGGCTATGCCCGCACAGGTTCGAATCCTGTCCGCAGCGAATGACTTATTTTTTTAATATTTACAATTAATTTCAGGATGTTGTCGTTTAACTAAAACTTTTCACTAAATTTGTGTGTAAAGTTATTTAACACAAATTTTTATACCTTTTGTATAATTCTGTCAAACTTGTTTTGATTCACAACTTAATTACTTTCCTTATTAGTTTCTTTTCTTCGCTAGTACATATTTACGATATACGCATAATGGCCTTTTGTGATTCATAAGCCTATGTTTTGACTTGGTGAAAAAAAATTTTAATATCTTGGATTTCTGACGTATTTAGTGCAGTGATATGTACTTTCTATTTTTATCCTACGATCAAATTCACTTATTGTATACAATGATAACAATATAATGAGGTTACCTTGTACTGACTCCACTAATAAACAGATTGTCCCNGTACTATATCTTGTGCAGACCAGCATGCTCTTAGGCAGGCTAAAATTCGAGAGTACTAAATAAATCTCAAAGAACACAATTTTAAATGAATGAATTTGACGGTTATTAGGGTGTGCCTGGGCACACCCGGCCAGCGGGCCTTTATAGGCGTAGCAGTTCTCCGAGTTGACAGTCTGGAGCCTTGCGTGCAGTATTATTAAGGCGCCACGTGTTCGGAGTCAGCGAAGAGACGAGTGGCGACGACAGTGACCAGCGGGAGTGAAGTCTGCGGACTGCGAGCATCGGTACAGTGAAGAGTGACGGGCGGGACTATTGAGCTTTATGCGTGGGTGACAGACATTTGAAATTATTGCAATAAACATATTGAATATGTGTTAATAATAAGAGCGAATTAAATTNGCATTCCGCAATGCGTTAATGGAATGCAATTCACGCATACAGCTGTTCACTAACGTACATATTTATTTCAGTTACACGAATTTATTTTTAAACAATTATACGCGTGTGTGTAGCACGAAGCTATCTCATCAATTTTCTTTGCCGCGCCAATCAATACAAGTCAAACAAATGTGGTGGTGATCTGGGATTTGGAAAATTAGTCTCTAATAAGTTCCGTTACACACTAAAAACTAAATACTAAACTACGTCATCATTTTAGTTTAATAAATCGGGTAACGTGACAACTTAGTAAACTAAGACTGCCAATTGGAACACGGCCTAATGACGAGGAACGGCCGTTAGACGTCAGATTGATAAAGGCATGGATTCAAAAAGTTTTTAACTACACCGTAAACACGTGACATGTGGACAACATTTGCACAGCCGTTACCCGATCACGCTAGCTCTAGATACCGAAGAATACAGTGCACAGGAAGTTTGGAGTTTCAAACTGTGTACTGCTTGAAACCAGAGGACTTCGAACGGCGTGAATAATTTGCGAACACCATGTTCCACCACACTGCAGGAAATGAGCAATTCTTGCAGAAAACGGCATTTTCTAATGAAGCTACGTTTAACCTATGTGGTGGCGTGAAGAGGCACATTGCGCATATCTGGAGGTGGGAAAAGCCAAGTGTGGCGAGGAAGCATATCCGGGACAGTCTTAAGTCAAATGTATGATCTGCATTTAACGCATGGAAGAGTCACTGGACCTTTTTATTTCGTGGAAAACAATCGTAGCTAATGCGTATGCGAATTTGCTTCGGAATTTGGGCACACCTCTGTTCCAGGGCATGTAGCCCTATATAATTCATCAGCAAGCTGGAGCACTTCCTCACTGGGCAATGTTTGTACGGGAATGTCTGGACGAAGTATTCTCAATAGATGGATTGAAAGAGACAGTCCCATATGGCCTCCGCGATTACCTGACATTATCCCATTTATTAATTTTTCTTTTGGGGATACGTCAAAGACAGATGACTGCGTCACATGTGCCAGACATGCACACACTGTGTGAATGCATCGTTCATGCAAGTGAAAGTGTTACTCCCTAAATGTTGCAAAACGTGTGGCGTGAGACAGTATTTTGATTGGACATTTTGCACGTCACCTACGAGGTGTGTTCAAAAAATAAGGTGACTTGTTATTCTGTGACTTCGTCTCGACAAACATTTATGTATTCATCAATATCTATTTTGTCCCCTTCAAAGTAATCCCCCTCAGATATAATACACGTGTGCCAGCGCTTTTTGCCAATCCTCGAAGCACTTATGATATGCGCATTTTGGTATGGCATTGAAGTCTCCCAGGTCTTTATCGCCTCAATCGTGGCAAACCTCTGTCCTTTCATGGGTCTCTTCAGTTTTGGGAACAGGAACAAGTCGCAGGGGGCCACATCCGGTGAATACGGTGTCTGAGGCATGATTACGGTGTTGTTAATTACAGATTCTTTGAAGCATTGTTTGCGATAGCAAAAAATCGCCAAGCACACCAAAACACGTCTAACCTTTACATCTGTCACAAACAAACTAACAATACAAAATGGCTGATGATGTCAACATATGTTGGGGACATGTGTACCAACATAACAATAAAAACAATCTATAATAGAATGTACGTAGCCCTCGAAATTTGCCAAGTTACCTTATTTTTTAAACACACCTCGTAGAAATGCCCACATTGAGTGTGTGCAATAACGTGTTAAATCCTATAACTGCAAAATTTAATGGTTTTATATATTTATGTACAAAATCGGGTTTCTGTAGCTGTATTCATTACACTTGAAATCAGGGCATTTATTTTAGGACGTCCTGTGTGTTACTGATATGTTACAGTTCACAGCGCCTTTTTTTACTAATTCAAATATCAGGCATCCAATGGTAGTTAACTGAGCAACTTTTAAATGCCTATGTATTCCGTGTTTCATATGTTAAAACGTTACCAGCCCAATTTTCACAAGATTTTTGTTTTGAATTTGCAGTTTTGATCCAAATGTGTATTGTTACAAGACGCCAGAGGGGCGTTTCTGAGTTCGTAATGGATGGAGGTCTTACTAAAAATAAAAAATAAAATTTTTATTTTTATTTATTTACACAGCTATTGTCTACAGCATTTATCTATCTCCACTATTACTCTTTTTATTCCTCTGTGAGCGCAATATTTTTACTCTAATTTACGTCCTTAATGTCTCTGTATGGCTATACTCAATTAACTCATACTCTTCCTTAACATACTTTCAGTCTGTCTGTTGCCATCATTTAGAATGTCTTTCACTCACGCATCCAGTCCAAAATCCAGCCTGCCAACGCACCCCTCATTACCCCGATGCTCGCAGTTGCAGTTTCTCCTCCCACTGGTCACTTTTCTCGCCGCTCGTTTCTCTCGCTCATCGTCTATCGCCAAAACTCCAGCCCCTCATCAACTCATCAACTCCCGGCCCGGAGGTCCGCCGCACTATTTATACTCTGCTGGCCTTGGCCTGAAAAGTTCGACGCATCCCGAGTCATGTCGAGAGAAACTAGGGCAGTAAACCACTAGAAAATTCTTCAGAAAATGCAGAAACTCAATACAACCAAGGTCAGCAGCGCCGCAAAAAGGATTATCATGTCGGCTAGCTTTTTGAAACAGATACGCGGTTCTGGGTTTATCGCTCACCGGTCATTCAAAACATCCCTTGTGATTTGCTGACACTATCATGTAACTGCTCTGTCCTACACTTCCATTCGCTCGCGCGGGACAAAGTAGCGAGCGCATAACACCATGATCTCCATACACGTGCTTGAGCACAAATCTCACGGGGTAAATGTCCTTATTTAGCATTGTTTTAGGCTGTAAAATCAGGAAGGAACTGATGCCTTGATGATAGCGCCCTAGTAAAAGGGATGCGGCTTTTTGGGGAGGGGGTTGGGTGAATTCGGAATCCAATGACATCGGTTTTCTTTGTATTAGCCTGGATTGTACAGTTATATCTAGAGCCATCTTCGTGAAGATGGCTTAAGATCTTTCGTCTTAAGAGAAAATTGCTCAAATGTTTCCGTTTAAACTAATTTAACAACACAAACTTCAGAAACACGTACCTACTGAAAGTCCCTTTTCAGATTTATTCTGTACACTCGTGTGTTTAAAAGTAAATAAGCACAGTATCTACAAACAATTTTCATCGCCCTCGTATGTAGTGTGCTACGGAGATGTTAATCCCAATACTATGGCAGTTATAGTTTACATTTTCAGCGGCTACTAATGTGGTTATTAACCTCAGAATTGTTAATATGTTTTAGGTGTGAATTGTCAACACTTACTGTATATAATGCGTTTGCCTGACGAGATTAACTACATCACTAGTATCGGAAGGAAGGCTCTTCTTTAATAAATAAATATAATTCCAACTTTGCTATTAACGACTTAAAACACGTAACATAAGGATACATAATTAAAGTCAGTGGTTTTGATTTCATGCAAAGACCTTGCTATCCTTTATTATATGAGAAAAATTTGCTTAGCGAAATAAAATCATGTCAGAAATCAAAACATTATAGAAGGAATATATTTTTTTATTATTTATAATGACGTGTCATCCCACATTAACACCTTTTAATTTTTTCAATAAGATTACATAAGAAAGCATGACTAAAACAATTCAAGTACGTAGACCTTACTCTTATTTGGAATAAATGCATACTTCACACGATTATGAACCAACATAATTCCATACAAGCCGTTCAAAAATATTATGTTAGAATGGATACATCTCATTTACGGAACTTAATGTGAAGCTTCCCCCGTCATATTCATATCTTGGTTTTTCTAACTTGTTTATGTTTAAAAAAATTAAGTTCCTAAAGTACCCCTGCACCCAACTAGCTATTGACCTTACACAGCAGCGCAGACTGAACTACAAACTCGTATTTACGTCACAATATTGATTTTGCTAAATTTTGGCTGAATTATTATTGTGACATGATTATGAGTTTGTAGTTCAGTCATTATGTCTGCACTGCTATGCAATATCAACAGCTATAGTATATTCACGGTTACTTCCAACATGTCTGAAGACCTGCTCAAGTTCTGCTTTCAAGATATTCCACTGCCTCATGCAAACAAAGTTTAACACTAACTATAGAAAATTACACCAAAGGAACAGCGCATCGCATTCGTGCGCACTCAGTTTAATCATATTTTAGATAAGAACTATTTATTATCAGGCATTACCAACACACCTATTTTCTTCCTGTTTTATTCATATTGAATATTAATTAAATATTATAATTTATTGTTTAAATATAAACAAATATTCAATTTAACGAAAAATACTATACTTTTACATTAACAGAATTATAAAACGATTATAATACATGACATATTTAAGAAACAACCAAACACGTCATAGATGGGATGATTTTTAAAGTTTTAATCAAAAAAGTGTGAATAAAACTTTGGGTATAGCGGTATTTTCGAAATTGTCTTTTTTAAAACCACAAACAAAAAAAGAAAACCTAGGATCCGACATGGAGGGGAAAGGTTACCCTTAAAAATTTTATGACTCTCTGGTAAAAAATTTGATTTTGGAACCGGTTGAAGATTCCTGTAGAATAAACCTGTTGCAAGAGTCACAACAATTAGTAGGCCGGCTCAGTATGGTCACTGACGCACAGTCTGGATACGACAGAAAAACAACTGAAATACACGTATTAGTAAAGGTTGTTCACGATGTAGTGCGCATTTTTGAAATCAACCTTTGAGAAATGCCACTGCCCCTGCCTGCGTGTACTTTAACGGACACACCAACTGGCTTGCGCCCTCTAAAGATGGTAACGTCGAAGAAAACGTAGTTCCATGTATTAAAGCCGAATTAAAATTGTTGGGAAAGCATTTGAGAATACTGAAAATATTAGTTTTACTTTCTGCATTTTAATGCATATAAGTGCATAAATTGGCAGAATCGTATAATATTTACTTTTCTATAATAATTTCACAGTTTTACTCGACCGACGCAGGAATAATGTGACCAGGCCGATGGAAATGTTAATTTTACATATGGCGGAAGTACATGGAATGTGGGGGGAAAAAAAATCTCTAGCAGGGCTTTCAAAAGTGCTCTCTTTGCCGTGAACGGTCTTTATTAGCACGATCGTCTGCAGTCTATTCGCGGTTTCTTCGCACTTTTTGAATCAAACCTTTGAAAAATCACCCCATGTATGACGTATCCGGTTTTTTCCTAAATATATCACGTATTGAAAGCGTTTTATACTTGTGTTAACATAAAAGTGCCTTACTTTTAGTTAAAGTGAACTTTTATTTATATTCGACCTCTAAGTCATAATATTTCATTTATAATTAATATGAATAAAACAGGGAGAAAATAGGTGTGTTGGCAACGCCTAGTAAGAAATAGTTCATATGCAAAATAATATTACACTGAGTGCGCACGAATCCAGTTCGCTGTCCCTTTGGTGAAATTGCCTATACTCGGTTAAGCTTTCTTTGCATGAGGCGGAGGAATATCCTGGAAATAGAACTTTAGCAGGGCTTCAGAACAGTTGGAAGTAACCGTGACCAGCCTATACGAACTGTATTCGAATGAAGAACATAACTGACACACAAGCGTACAATAGTAAGTAGCTTGTTGAACTATGCCGTCCAACCAAGTTTATTAACACAGCTTAAGTTAGATTTTCTGATGGATATCTGTATTATGTAAATCCCCCATTACAAATTTGAATAAATAAAAAAATAACGATTGTTCGTTATTTATATTGAACTATTTTAAAGTTCCTTCCCACATTATTCACTGTAAAGTTATACACTAAAAATTGTTTTTAAATAGCGATGTTTGGAAACAGTGGCAACTGTTCATTCGAGATCAAATAAATCGTTAAAAACAGTTTCAGTTGTCTAATATAATTTTAGAAATTGACCAATGATTTTTAGTGACTCGACGTGTATTTTGATGTTCTGAATTCCTTTCGCCCGATGCAGTGCGCTTATTTTCCAGATGCCATAGCAACTTACCAAATTAATTTAAAATCAGAACCATTTCACTGACTGAGATCACAATTTCAAATTTACAGGGATTGCTTGGTTTCGGTACAATTTTCTACTTAATTATCTGCTTAATTACACATTTACGCTTACACATGTGGTGCTACCGACGTGTTAATAGAAAGTTTCATGATACCTGCATGCATATATCGTGTTTAACTGTATACGGCGCTCTCTAAAATAAGACGACCCATTCTCCCCATCCTCTCCTCCAAATCATTAAAATTTTTGTTTCCAGAAAAAATGTATACCTCCGCAAATTATTTACGCATGTAATTTAGCTGGATTATTTAATCTTGGCTTTCATATTTCAATTTATGCACAGCACATACTGCACCTACAATGCATGAAAACCCAAACCATTGGAAGTCAGATTTTGTCCATCCCTATACTTTTCTAATTATAGAACACAGTCTGCTAATGGTTTTCTATGATTTTTTTAAGTAGTAATATCTAGTATTGCTACTACTAAAGCAAAAACACTGATCCTCAAAATTTATGGTATGCGAAAATAAGATGCCTTCAATTTTTTTTTTTTAAATAAATGTTGTAATAAAACACAGTTTTATGTCAAGGTAAATACGTTATTTTAACAGACTTAGATACTGACATGCTTCCCAATGACATTACCAGTGACACAGGAAAAGTGGTTTATGTATTATCATCGTATTAAAAACGCCTTTCTTAAATTTGTGGGAATTTAACTAATCAAACTTCGTTTCTACTTGTTTTATGCACGTGACTGTAAGAATTGACGTAACGTATTAAAGTGCCTAACAATTTCGCAGTTTCAGAAGATTAGTNCTTGTTTTATGCACGTGACTGTAAGAATTGACGTAACGTATTAAAGTGCCTAACAATTTCGCAGTTTCAGAAGATTAGTGCTCGAATAAAGCGACCTGTTCTACGGCAACGTTAGTTTTACATGTGGCGTAAGGATATTAAGTGGTTAGAAAGTAGATCCTAAGCAGGGCTTTCAAAATTGTTTTGTTAACCGCGAACAACATATATCAGCGATAAATGCATGCAGGCTGTTTTTTTTGNGCAGGGCTTTCAAAATTGTTTTGTTAACCGCGAACAACATATATCAGCGATAAATGCATGCAGGCTGTTTTTTTTGTATGCGCATCGTGAGTCCTTCCACCATACGTAAACTTAACATCGCCATGGGGCTGGCCACTTAATTGATGTGTAGGTCAAGTGAAAATGTGAAATAATTAGAAAAAAACATTTTACAAATGTGTTAATGCTTACACTTTTATGAATTAAAAAAAAACAAAAAGCAAAATAAATAATTTTAATATTCACAAACGTTTACCCAACACTTTTAACATGGAACTACTTTCCCTCCGTCCTTACCAAATTTACTGGGTGATTGCCAGNGCAGGGCTTTCAAAATTGTTTTGTTAACCGCGAACAACATATATCAGCGATAAATGCATGCAGGCTGTTTTTTTTTGTATGCGCGTCGTGAGTCCTTCCACCATACGTAAACTTAACATCGCCATGGGGCTGGCCACTTAATTGATGTGTAGGTCAAGTGAAAATGTGAAATAATTAGAAAAAAACATTTTACAAATGTGTTAATGCTTACACTTTTATGAATTAAAAAAAAACAAAAAGCAAAATAAATAATTTTAATATTTACAAACGTTTACCCAACACTTTTAACATGGAACTACTTTCCCTCCGTCCTTACCAAATTTACTGGGTGATTGCCAGNACAAACGTTTACCCAACACTTTTAACATGGAACTACTTTCCCTCCGTCCTTACCAAATTTACTGGGTGATTGCCAGTCACTGTGATGGTTGACATACGTATATGCAGGTAAGAGCAGTAACGTTTTTCAAAGGCTGTTTTCAAAACTGCTCAATTAAACGTGAACCGTTTATACTTAATAAGTGATTTTGGGAGGGAGGGGAGTGAGTGAGTTGAACTTCGTGCAAATAAACAGAAATCTCAGGAAGATTTCAGAAAATGGGTATGTGGATCATTCCGCAGGATTTCATTGTTGACGGCTTGGATTTCATAAGTTGGGTTTAGTTCCCAGTGATTGCAATGCAAAGTGCAATCCACGCATCCGACATCGGAACAAACACGACTGACCATTCGGGGTGCATTCGGCCAACGGAGGGACATGGCTGCCAAGGAGGTTAGTAGTTATTTTTGTAATATTTTCACATTATTTAGCATGTTTGTGCTGTGGCAAAATACTTGTATCTCTCAAAGACCGAGCCCTTTCCGATTTAAGTGACTCACAAACTCTCAGTAGACAATCCAGGTATCTGAACTTGAATGTCACGTTTTCATTGCACTGTTTTTTTTTATTATTCTTATGTTAGCAGGAACGGCACGTAGATTCACACAGATTCACACACATTCGAATACACGTCCAAAATTTTAGTTATGCTGAAGAGAATGTAGGCTATGGGATCCAGAGAAGAGTGGTTTGCGTTTAACTGAATGTGATGCTTCAGGCCTATGAAAGTGCCGAAAGCCCGCAGACGGAATATCGTGTACTATCCGCGGTGGGACGAAGGCGATTATGTCACAGGTAGTTAATCCCTTCGTAACTTCATGAGCAGTCGCGGTAAGTGATAACTTCACCACCACTGCCTCGCCTGAGCTCCTATACAAGCATTCACGTTTCAACACGATATTAATAGCTCATCTTACAAGCAACAGAAATAAACGCTATTTTCACACCACGTTTGTTATTATTCGTTTGTCTCCCCCCCCCCC